>OY987197.1:600000-836962 GCA_963920755.1 Cartodere bifasciata | reverse complement strand
GACTGCGTTACGAATAGCGTAAAGCCACCTCTAGGTAAAGGTGCGTTGCGTTAACGTATGACTTGTATCGATTATTTGTGATCGATCAGGCTTTAAGACCGTTAAGGGTTGTACTTTTGTTTTGTTTAAAAAAAGAAAAATGGGGTTCAAAAGCCTCTATTAAAGTGAAAAAAGCCTTAAAAACATAAAAGGCTGGCGTTCTAATTTTAGCTAGATATTAGAAACGCAAGAAGCAATCAAGAATAGAATATGAAGTCGTCCAAAACCCGGAAGACATATAAATCATAGGACGCAATTTGCAAATAGAAGAAAAAAATTATGAAAAATGTATGTACCGACTAACACACAATTTAAAACACGAAGGTAAGATGCCAATCATTTGATATTTAACAGTTTATTATTACATCTTGGCTTACATTGAGCAAAAATACCAAAGTTCGATGAGGGACTCGGTCGATAAAAGACATATATAGTTTTTCAAATCCTAACCCCCCTAATGCAATAAATCTTTTCTGAAAATGCAAAAATATGGGCTTTATTGAATATTTTGCAAATTCAAACGCTAAAGTCAAACTGGCTACACAAGTCAAATTTTTAAGATATATATGTAATCATGAATTATGAATGTAGTTTTTTAAAACATTTTTTTGCTATTTTACGTATATTCTGGAAACAAAATTCTTTTGCAATGTTAACAAGGTGTTTTTGGCAGAGCTATGCATTTATTATAGTGAATGAAATCACAATACAATAAAAGATTGATGTTGATTAAAATGAACTTTGAAAAATTGTTGACTGATTATCTAATTAAAAATAAATTCAAGAACACGCTACGTGTTGTTTTTTTGACTCAGTCGAACGCTAAACTTGAATACCAAACTCTGTTCCCAAAAACAAACCCAATTGTTGCTATAAACCCCTAAAAAACCCCGACCAAAAAAAAAGTTTTGTGATTTAGTTTACCTTAGAAGAAAACCAAACAAAAAAACCAAGATGACGATCAATTTTATGCTACAGTTATGTAAAATTACGCGCGCTTCGAAGTTATTCCAGCGTAACTTTTATCTACCGCTTTTAAAACCTCTTTCGCCTAAGGATGCCCTTCGACGCAAAATAATAACAGGGCAAAACATCTTAGGGGCGCGAATCGAGCACTACATCCCAGTTTTGGAAGACTATCAATCGCGCGTCTTACGACGACGCACTATGCCGAAAGGACTAGGCAAAAAACGCCAACGCAAAAAACAATCCATGCGCTACGTCATGCCGTTCCTCGACGAAGACATGGACGGCCATTCGCGTTTAAAAGGACTGTTAGGGCGTAAATCTAAAGGCCGCGGACAGTGCTATACTTATCATGTACCAGACAAAAACCTAACTTTGGTAATAAACCACCAAATGGAGCGCGCTGTACGCGATAAAGATATCTTAGACATTGTCATAGCGCAGCGCAGCGATAAAATCGTTGTCAAACTCAGCAACGGCGCCAAAATAACGCTTCCGTACTCAACGTACGACGGAAACGCACCTTTTTACTACGGCGAGGGCTGGACGCGCAAAGAAGTCGAGGAATACCACCACCATGGACGTGAAACAATGTCCATCGCTAAGCTCTTTGAAGCTAAAGAACAAGGTGTCTCAGAATGGGAACTAGAGATGATGCGCATGGCCTCGAAACGTAAAAAGAAACAGCGCGGCGAAGGAACAGCGGACTGGAAAGCCATGATGGCCGCTACGACAGAAAACATGGATTGGAACCAATTTGAAGAAGACACGAAACAGATTTTAGAAGAAGAGCACGACGCGGTTGAAGACGAGCCTATCGCGATGGAAGTTGACGACATGGACAAGACCATGAACGTTAACGAGAAGTTTAAAGCCATAGGAGAAAGCGCGCTCCAAAAACTGCCTGTAATGCTCGAAATACCGGAAATATTAAAAGTAATGCGAGACGGAGAAGTGTCTGAGTTCGCTAACGTGTCCGGAATCATGGTAAATCTCCCGTCGAGTAAACTGGATCGTTTTGTTTGCGGTCAAATCGTAACGTCGGAAGATGGAGACACATTTGTGCCAGGACAAACGCTCGAGAGCGACGAAGGGGTTAACGAATACACCCCAGGCTTTACAGTGATGCTAGACGGCGAGCCAACTCTTCTCCCAGGCTTAGTAATGGGCAACGATCCAGACAAACTAATGTTCCTCCCTGGCGAGTCGACAATAACAGAATACGGCGAGCTCCAATTCACCGAAACAGAAGACGATTTCCCTCGCGTCGAGCCCGAGGAAGAGCCGCCGCCAGTCCCCGAAGTAGAGGAAATCGAGCTAGAGGAGGAGCAAAACAGCGAGGACGAGGAGAGGGAACAGCGCCCGCCCCCAAAGCCCGTCAAGAAGGAATTCATCTACGAGCGTCCGAAGCGCGAGTACGTTAGTAGTGGCCCAAAACACCGCGAACGTGGACCTAAAAAAATACCCGACGAGCTAATGCCTCCGCCGCCAACCGAGCTGAACATAAGACGCGTCGATGTCGACCAAGTTCTCCACGACTTAACGACGCCGACGTACGAAAAGGAGATGCTTCTCCAGGAAAAAGACCGCGTTGACGCCTTCAACGAGAAAAAGGCCAAAGAAGAAGTCTCGATCGACAAGCGGCGACGCGAAATAAAACTCAAAGCCAAAGAACTGAAAGACAACAAGCCACCACCGCCAAAGTACGTCCCCTTAGACCCGGTGAAGAAAAGCGAGAAGCTTAAAGAACTAGAGAAAAACATTAAAAAAGGCAAGTTCTTTGACGTGGACCACAAGAAATACCTTCAAAAAACATCCGGTGCGAAGAAGGATTGGAAATTGGAGTCGTACGACTACAGAAATACCTTCGAGTCGGTGGGAGTCGGATCGCGCCACCGCATTTGGAAACCAGTCATCTAAATCCGCGGCGATCACGCGGTTAAAGGTCACAACGGGGCGGAACCGATTAATTATATCGCGACCCAATTAGTTAGCAGTTCATTACCGCGCGCGGTACCTTTAACCGACTAGTCTACCTAGCAATCCAAATGATAGATTAAGCGAGTAACTTTTAAATTTACGTTTTAATTTTTCGAAACGACAATTTACGTAACTCAAAATGGTGATAAACGTCAAGATTTCCCTTTGTAAGATCACAGCCGCGTCCAAGCTCTTCCAACGCAACTACTACCTTCCGCTACTTAAACCACTCTCTCCGAAAGATGCCCTCCGACGCAAAATAATAACGGGACAAAACGTCTTAGGCGCTCGCGTTGAACACTACATCCCGGTGCTTACCAAATCCGAAGAAAAAATCGCTGACCGTAAAAAACGCGGCAAAGGCGTCCCAGTCATAAAAAAACGCGTCAAGAAAAAAGAAAGCGAACGCTATGTCGAACCCTTCATCGACGACAACATGGAAAACCACGCTATGTTCCAACGTATGCTCAACAAAAAAGGCAAAGGAAAGGAACAAAAATACATCTACGAAGTTATAGACAAGAACTGCAACTTAGTCGTGAACTGGCACATCGAGAAATGTCTCAAAGACAAAGACATCGTGGACATTGTCATGGCGCAGCGCAGCGAGAAGATCGTATGCAAACTCAAAACAGGCGTAAAGGTAACTCTCCCTGTAGCACCTTACGAAGGCGGCTACCCTCTATACCGCGGCTCAGGATGGACCAAGGACTACGTAGAAGAGGAGCACCACCACGGAAAGGAAACCATGTCCATCGCCAAGCTCTTCGAAGCTAAGGAATCAGGCGTACAAGACTGGGAACTCGAAATGATGCGTATGGCAAACAAACGCAAGAAGAAGGTCAAAGGCGAAGACTCCGGCGATTGGAAAGCCATGATGACAGGTTGTCTTGACGGTATGGATTGGAACAAGTTCGAAGACGACTCCAAACAAATCGTCGAGGAAAGCAACGATATCGTAGAGGACGAGGACATCCCAATGGCGGTCGATGACATGGAAAAAACAACAAACGTAGCCGAAAAACTAATGGCAGGTGGGTCTGTTGTCTTAGACCAACTCCCAGTCATGAAAGAAATCCCAGAAGTTATTAAAAACTTGGAATCGGGCGACCTGTGCGAAATGATGAACGTCTCCGGCGCTAAGGTCAAACTAAACTCCGGGAAAGTATGTTTCGTCACCGGACAAATGGTAAAACAACCTGAAACGAACGAGGTTTTCGTTCCTGGGCAAACGGTCTACCAGGAAGAGACAGATACCTCCGATTACACACCTGGGGTTACCATTTACATGGACGGCGAAGTCACTTTAATCCCCGGGTTAGTCATGGGCGAAGATAACTCCTCGGCGATGTTTCTCCCCGGCGAATCCAAGATCACAGACGACGGACAACTCAAATTCGAAGCTACAGCTGATGACGGACCTGCTGGACGTCGCCGCCGAACGCCATCACCTTCGCCCCCAAAAGAAGTCCCTAAACCAAAACCTAAACCCGTTTACCCAGAAGAGATTGTTATAAAACGTAGAGTTGTTGAAGAGCCTCCAGAAGAACCACCGAAAAAAGAACGCGTCAAAAAGCGCGCACCTCCTCCTGAGGTCAAACCCGAGCCCCAGGTCATAAGAATTGAACCTTTTCGCCCGCAAAGACAACCGCTGGACGACCCGTTGTTACTTTTGGAGCAGCGTCGCCAAGAACTCGCCGAAGAGGAACGTAAACGCCAGAAAGGCCAAGTCGTCGAAAAAATCCTCTACGAAGAAGGTAAAGTCGATAAACTGCGAATGAACATGCGCAAAAAAGTCAAGGACTTCAAAGTTGAAAGACCAGGTCCTTACGTTCCGTTAGACCCAGTTGAAAAAAGCGAGTCGTTGCAAGAAATAGAAAACAGCATTAAAAAAGGAACGTTCTTCGATGACGAGAAAACCAAGGCGATTTTGGAAGAAGCCAAAAAGCAAACGCGTATGCTAAAGTATCAACACGTCTTAAATGCTTATCCTAGAGAGTTTGGGCGCCGATTTTAGTCACCTGTAACATAATTTAGTTAAAATAATTTGGATAAAAGGCCGATTTATAGAACGTTACTTTCACTTTACTTCCGCTTTACTTCGGCGTAACTTTACAGAAAATTAAATAAAATACATGTGAATGTATTAGCAAATTTATACTTCACTTCAGCGCTACTTTGCTGATTCATTTAGCTGTAAGTAGTACTGTCAAAAGCCGAGCTTGGCCGATCATGCGCAAAATTTGCAAAAATGAGATATTCACCCTTATTGTCAAGGGTGGTGATTACGGAATATCGCTTCGTACGATACCTGCTGGTCTTCTTATGTAGGTTTCGTACGATGCGATATTCCGTAATTACCGCCCAGGTGTAAATAGTCAGGAGTCGCGAGTTCAGACACATACCTGTTCCCAATTTCACGTAACTTTACAATCTATAAATTAAGCAAATTTGTTAAGTTACGCGGAAGTGAAGCTACGCCGAAGTAAAGTGAAAGTAACGTTCTATAAATCGGCCTTAATGCGTTAAGACGAGTTATTTTAGCTAAACTGTGATGTAACCTTAAGAGAGATGCGTCGGCACCGCGACGACACTGGTATGCTTCAAGAAACAGTTTGAATTGTATCTTGACGCTGTACAGAAGTCGCGGCGCCGCGCTCGTAACTCTGCTTAATTTATCCATGTGTTAAATATTTTGTATTAAATTAAAAACCCCATAAATATTTTTTAATATTGTTAAAATAGTAGTGTGTTCAGCCCTTAATAAAAACATAAAAACTTGTCGTTTTTTTTTTCTTAAATCGCGCATAAAAATGGTAAACTACATCTTATCGTTTTGTAAGATAACAGGCGCGAGTAAAATCTTCTCGCGGCATTTTTATCTACCTCTTTTAAAACCTACAACACCCCGCGAGGCTTTACGCACCTTTCGAGTAACGGGAAAATGGCTTTTGGGAGCAAAAATACAGCACTACATCCCAGTGCTTTTAAATCACCGCAAAAAACGCTCGAAACGTAATAAAAATTACGGTAAACTCAAACACGACGAAATGGACGACTACACCTACATGTCCCCGGTTTTAGACAGCGAAAACGAGAATCACAAGATACTCCAAAGCGTTCTAAAGAGCGACAGCTCAGACGTTTTTGTGTACACCGTCGAGGATAAAAAGTACAACATAGTTCTTGAGGCTGGCCTAGAGTTTGCTATTCGCGATGGAGAGGTAATAGACGTCCTAGTTTCGCAGAAAAGCGACAAAATCATCGTAAAGCTCAAAAACTACAAGAAAATCCCTCTCGAGATACAATACTACGACAAATCCAGCGATGACGAACTCCTTAAAGGTGAAGGCGCAACGACAGCCGATATAGAGCAATTCCACCACCATGGCAAATACACCATGTCTCTCGCGAAACTATTCGAAGACAAGGAAGGTCGCGAAGAAGAGGAATGGGAAGAAGTCCTTCGCACAATCATGCGTAAACGTAAGCGCAACCCCTGCGAACATAGCAAAGAATACCGCGAAATGGTAAAAGACAACTTGCGCCACATGGATTGGGACAAATTCGAAGAAGGCGCCAAGAAAATAATCGAGGAAATCAACGAGCCATCAACTGAACAACCAATCGACATGGACATCGACGATTTGGACAAGACCAAGAAGGTTAACGAGTACATTTCTACACACGCTGAAATGCTAGACCAAATCCCTACAATAAGCGAGATCAGCGACGTTATTCGCAACATGGGGAACGCACATTTGCACGAAATGCACCTCGATGCAAACGGCTCGATATCAGGAGTCAAAATAACCCTCTCGTCTGGCAAAGAAGTCTTCGTAAGCGGTCAAATGGTCCACACAGACGATGGCGACGTTTTCGTACCTGGACAAACAATCGAAAGCGAATTCGGACTTGAGTACCAACCGGGGATTACCGTAAACCTAGACAACAAACCCACACTCTTGTCCGGACTTATCCTAGGCGAAGAGGAGAAAGACGCCATGTTTTTACCAACCCAAAGCACTATAACAGCAGACGGACAACTCACTTTTGCTACCTCAAACGACGAACGCCCTTTACCCCCCACCGAGGAGCAAAAGGTTGAAAAAATGAAGCGCAAACAAAGTCGCGTTGAAGAAGAAATTAAACTTGAAACCCTCGACACTGTACCTTCGGTAGTTTTAGTAGTAGAAGAGGATGAAGACACCAAATCTGAAAGCTCAACTGAGTCCAGTATTGAACTAAACAGTTCTGAGTTAGAAGAACTTGACATCGAAGCTATACGTCAAAAACAAGAGCAAGACAAGCTTGAAATGGAACGCCTTATGCTTATTTTACAAGACGACGGCATGGACGACTTGATCGAAAGTTTAGAAGCCAAAAAACGGAAGCTACAACAAAAACTAGACGAGTTGCGTAAGCTTAGTATGGTAGAAAACAACCTCGTAACTTACGCTACAGAAATTGACGCAAACGAACTAGTTCAAAGTCTTGAAAATCAAACCATAGTACCGCAGGTTATTGATATACTTTTAACGATAACGCGGCGCGCTTCAAACATCCGCGACAAGTCCACAATCAAACCAGAAAACATCCAAAACCCAGTCATTATAGTAGACAACATGAACGAGACTGATAAGCACTTTAACTGCTGTTCAAACGCTCTTAAAATCCTTCTTAAATCAGCCATGGTATCAGCGAACAACGTCTACAAAAATCGTCCTAAAGATCAGGTCTTGGCGCTCAACACAATCGGCGATATGATTGTCGAAACTATTAATAACAATGTTAAGATACGCGAGGAGCTTTTAGAGATTATGAAAACCGCTCCTGAAAGGTTAAAGATGTGCGATGCCATTATAAAACAACTGGTAACGCAATTCCAAGAAACCAAAACAAAACAAGTGTTTGAAATCTTGGACAAAAAAGCTACGAACGAAGAAGTTTTAAGTAAACTCGAACGCCTTATGAAAAACAACTCAGATATTAGCGACGCTTTTATCAAAATTGCAAAAACGCACGACGCTATTATAGCTCTTTTAAAAGACAACATTAAGAAAGATTTAGAAAACGTTACATCCGACGAGGAAGTTGATATTCTACTTTTGAACGCGATCCAAAACGCTACCAAAACGCACTCAATTTGCGCGCTTAGAAACCTAATCGAAAACACTTCGTTACATAAGGACTTTACCGAAGAAACTTTAAGTTTCGCTAAAGCCTTAGGTCACTCAAACGTTGTCGAAACCCTCCAAAACACCAAGCTACAAGATATCAAAGACGACACTACTTTAAGTTTCCTAAAGCGTGTAGTTCTGATCCGCCAACTTGCTGAAAAGGACTACTCCCTTAAGTGCGCCATTGGAAGGATTAAAAAGGACCCTGAACGCGCTCGCGCCGACCCTAGAATCCGTCAACTCGTCCGTGAAAGCGCGATACTTACCACGAAACCCAGTACCATAAAAAACGCCTATGAAATACCTTTGGACCTAATGAAAACACAAAACTTACTAGCGATCGAGGATTTTCTTACGCAGAAAGCTATCCTTACGTACCCTGTTTTGATTAGCAGGAATACGTACGAAGCCGTAATCCCCAAAGAGGCCTCAAGAGGCGTTATAGCCGGTCGTGTAGCATATACCTTCATAAACGAAACCGGCGTTATTAATTTTAAACCAATGCATATGTTGAGTGCTGTCAATGTTAACCAAAATCGTGAAAAACGCATCGATGGTTACTTAAGTGGTACGAGAGATACGTCAGTCGATAGGTCACTCTTGGGGGCCAAAAGTAATGTAAGACAATTACGAAATGTGCTTGATAATTCTGTACGAAGACATTCTGCATGTTAAACGTTTATTTTGTGTCCGTAAATAGTCTTAAGTGTTGTTTTTTATTATGTGTGCGTTTTTTTTTGTGGTACCTAAATGTAAATAACCACTTTAAACATTCCAAAACTTTATATGAACACAAAGTAAACCTAACTTACGATACAGCATATTTAATAGCCCTACAAGATAAACATAAATAAATTAAATCAAAATAAACTTCTCTAAACTATGAAACATAATTTCGCATGCACATCAGAGACTAAGCAAATATTTTTGGAACATCTTAACGTTTACGGTGAGTAATATTTTTCTATTTTTAAAAATTTGGGATACTTATAGATTTCTGCTGACACGGTTACCTTTACCAATGTTAAATATGCCATTTACTTAGGAGTTAAATCGGGTGCAAACAGTTTTAATTTGCTTGAGAATATACAGCGTGTCGTAGAAAAAAATTCAGAGAAAATTGCTGGACTCATATTAAGAAAAATATCTTATGTGTCCAATTGTGACTTTTTTAACTTACAGCCCCCCCCCCCCAAGGATCACCACTTGGACACTTTTCCAAAATTTTATAAACAAAGAAATATTTCTAGTATTTAGATGCATCAAAAAGGTCCTATAAAATTTTGTGAAAAAAATATTCGTTTCGGAAATAAAGCGAAAAAAATAATTTTTAGGGGTTTTTCCAAGGGCTCTACCTAACTAAGGGCAAATTTGGACACATGTTTATATGAACTTTTTATCTTAAAATGTGTCCAGAAATCACCCCCTGAATTTTCACGACGATAGGAAGCATATGTATTTCATAGTATACAGGGTGTGTCTTATAAAAAGGGGATTGTCAACGAAATCTTAAAATATACAAGTTGGTAAAATGGTGACAAAGTTTTCTCTTCTTAATACCTGTTTAGTTTTTGGTAAAACAAAAATATTTTCTTCTTGAAAGTGATCGTAATTTTTTGGGCTCTATTTAATTTTTTTTTAATATTTGACAAATGATTAAAAATAATTAATTTTTGCTTTCATGAGATTGAAGTTGCATTAAACGCTCCAAAATGTAATTTATAACTTCTAGTTTTATGCAACAGTGTATTTAGATCGTTGACTTTTGAAACTATTTTTAGACAAACTCTAAAATGTGTTACTTTCTTTTGAATATAAACGTATCCAATATTATGAATTAAATTTTAGTGCACTAAACAAATAAATGTTTCATAATTTAACCCGAGATTTAACCCAATATAATTTTATTCATCAATAACCAAAAACTTTGGCTCCAAACTTAAAGTTTAATTCGTCCCTATTGGTATGTGAATTCTTGGCTGGCATATAAATTGTGGCCCCGCAAATAGAAAGACAAATGAGAAATGCATAAGTGGCCACATTTAAAAGCCAAATTTAAAATCTATTCTAGGATCTACTTATTCCTATTCTAATTGTTTAAATCGAGTGCTGGTGTCAATAGGTACGTTATTTTTTATCGTTAAAGCGCAGTAAACTTAATTTAGGTCACAAAAATCATTTTTAAACTCTGTTTTTAACTCTACTTTGGGGGAGTAAAACATTTGAAATATTTTTAAATTTAGCGCACTTTTTTAAGTTTTTTTTGTACGAGGTGAATCCGGTTAAGGAATTTGTGTACAAAATCAAGGAATTTACAAAAAAAATTAAGGGGGGAAATTTATTTTATTTAGTTTTGAGCATAGAAAAACATCAATGTAAGAAGTTTTAAATTTGGCGGCAAAAAATGAACAATTTAAAAAGAGCGCCAAAAATAATACTCATCTAGTTTTAAATTTTTTCGACACTCATAATAGCATAATTTCAAAATTTTATATTTACCCTTAGAAAGTTCAAAATTTTAAATTTCGCCTTCCCATACCGTTTTACCCCTCTTTTTTGTCACTATAAAAAAGACCGATTTTTTTTTTGAATAAACTTAATGAATCTAAAGTAATTTTTATCTCATTGCGTACCTTCCCTAAAAAAACACATCTTAAAATAAAAAAATCACCCCTTAAAAACTCAAAATATTTCTCCCTTTATAGACAAGCACCCTAAAAAAGCCACCCCCAAAATCAAATGCTCTTCCGACCAATTTACATTCAACAAAGTTCACCAAAAATGAAATCGCGTCAAACTATCATCCCTAAACGTGCCCAAACACCCCCACCCCTTGAAGAAACAACCCCCGAGCCACCCCCGCCGCCGATTATAACCCCTGTGCGCCGCCAAGCAACCCCCGAACCCAAAGTGGTACTTGGGGAACCTTCTCATATCCCTATGGTTATACAAGGGTATAATTTGGTAACTGTCATCCCCCATGAGGCCAGAAGGGATGTTTTAGCTGGGAAACTACCCTTTTATCTGGTGACGGATGAAGGGATGATTTTTTTTGAAGCCAAGCATATTTTTAGTGCGCTTAAACTCGATGCGGCGGAAAAAAGTTATTTTGAAGATTTTTCTTGTTTGGGGGCGCATGAAAGAATTTTACCGAAAAGAAAACGTCGCCCAGAGGGGTTGGGGTACAGACGCAGGTTTATTTCACCTGAGCTGATTGGTCGTGGGATTTTTGTAAGTATTTTTACTTGCCAAGATAGATTTTTACCTTGCAAAAAACATACAATAGTCAAATTTTTTGTTTGTTTTTAAAGAACTTGAAGGGGAAGGTTTTTTTCATTAAAAGCACAGTAAATAAGTAAGATTTTTAAAAGATGGGCAAGAGAACAGGTGCAAATAACGCAGCAGGTGGAAATTATACCATCGAAGATGTTGCACCACTACCCTTTTTCAACTGTAAATTCAAAAATATCACTTGTAAATTCAAAAGTATCAAATGTAAATTCAAATAGTCAAATGTAAAATCCAAATAATCAGATGTAAATTCCAACAATCAATTGTTAATTCCAAAATATCACATGTAAATTCCAACTATCAAATGTAAATTCAAAAGCATCAAATGATAATTCCAACTATCAAATGTAAATTCCAAAACATCAAATGTAAAATCAAAATTATCAAAAGTAAATTCCAAATCGCAAAATAAAATTTAAATGTTTTAAGGTTTACTATTTCTGTATTTGTATTTTCCAATCTATGTACATATAAAGTAAATACATTTAAGCAAAAAAAGTATTTATTAAATATTATACAGTGTGTTCAGTTTTAAAGTTGCCACCACCTTTATTTTTTATTTAATTTGATCAAATTAATTTTGAAAAAAATCTCGACTCTGGAGGATTTTCTTTTAAGGGGAAATATATCTTTTATTTTTTTTCGCCCCCAAAAAATGACTACGTCAAGTGGAGCCATATTTTTCCAATTTTTTGATTTGAATTGTAGTTTTAAATTATTTAAAGTATAAGTACCCAAAAGAAAATGCTGAGATAATAATAGCGGGTCATCAAAAAATAATAACTCTTATTTTCTTCGTCAGTTCTCCCCTTTAGGTGGGCTAACTGCCCCAACAAAAAGTTTAAATTTCTCTACGGGGCAAAGAAAGTCTTATTGTACATAAAGCCACTTTTTTTTTTCTTTTCTAGGCAAATACTACAGTAAAAGGTTGGTAAAAAATGCAATCACATCAAAAAAATTCCGGATAGAATTTTTATTGTGGTAATGTGGCATTACTGGAGGTCCAAATAGTTAAACCCTAATTAGCGAATTCCTATCAGTTTTGGAGACAGATTTATAGGCCCCGCCCCCATCCCAAGGTGTCCTTTTGAATTTGTAATATTAGATCACGGTAAATATACACCAAATTTTGCAAATAGATGTCAAATAATTAAAATGGTATTTTTTATTTGTAAGATAATGGTGTTTTAAAATGTTATTGCAAGTATTGGAATTTACATTTGATATCTTGGATTTTACATTTGATATTTTTGAATTTACATTTGATAGTTGGAATTTACATGTGATAGTTGGAATTTACATGTGATACTTTGGAATTAGCATTTGATTGTTGGAATTTACATTTGATTATTTGGATTTTACATTTGACTATAAGAATTTACATTTGATACTTTGGATTTAACACTTTATAACTGGAATTTACAAGTGATATTTTTGAATTTACAGTTGAAAAAGGTGTAGAAACAACATTTTTAATACTTTTAGACCGAAACTTAGCAATGGAAAAAAATAGGTAGTCAGCTATTTATTAACAGTTTTTTTTAAATTGTCGTAAGAAACAGCAAAACAAAACATCGTTTATTAAAGACATTCATTAACGCACTCCAAATCGTTGATTAATGACCCCTAATGCATGGATACGTGCCCATAGTAACGCTCTTCTGTGTTTAAAATTACTATCTATGTTTCTACATTACAAATGTTAAAGTAGCTTTAATTACGGTTCAAGTAACAAAAAGCAGAAGAAATAAAATATTTACCGTTGGAAAGAATGAGAAGCACATCCTTTTATCACATTTTAAGGAAATAACATTCATTTTCTATTTACAATTAATAAAAGTTCGGTGACAGCTCTTCTTCTTCTTCAACTTTAACAAATTTGAATGGCCGACGCATTGCTTCTGTTGGTTGGTGAAATAACTGTTGTATTTTATAATTTATTTAATAATGATCTACGATGTGCGAAAAGACATTGTAACCAGTTCGTATGTTAAATGGCGATTAATAAACTCACTTATTAACAAGCTGGCTGATCGCTCGCTTGTTAAAACCGCTCGTTTATTAATCGCCTTTTGACACACTTACTGGTTAAATAACTATAGTTATTTGTTTATATATTAACAGGTTTTTTAAAATTAAACGGTGCTCTAGTGATGCAACTTCTTTGACCACTGCCATCAAGAAGCTGATGGCCAGCAGCGCGTTTAGTTCTTGTTTAGAAACATACGCGAAGTATCCTTCTTTTGTTTGGTTGCTATAACACCGTTGTTTGTACTTCTTGCTGTGCCCGGCGTTTTATTTTCGTGATTTGTGGTGATTTTTAGTGTTTTCTGTCTGTTTTTTACTGTTTATAATATGTAATGTATGGTCTTGGATTATTGGAAAATAAAGCTTGCTGTAAGTAAAGAACAGTAAAAGACAATACAATAAATGTAGGTATTAATAAACGGTGAAATTTAACCTTTAGATATCAAGAAATGAGTTGAAGCTATTCCCTCAGTCATTCCGGATATTGTTAGTTGTTCTCATGTGTTGTTCTTGTAAAATTGTATTATTTAGAACAATAGAAGTGTAATTTGAATGCCTTGAAGATGTGGTTAATTTTGTTTTGTTTAAAAACTTCTGTGGGCGCCGATTCTTCTAAACTTTAAGTTAAAAACATTTTTTTCTATTTTTCCAAAGGTGGTTAGCCTTTTTTTAATTAATACATTAAAATTACCATTAAACCAACCAAGTATGACATACAGTCTTAAATATACGAGCGCTATAAATATTTATTATTTAACATTAAAGTCTAGGGTTTGGATTGCCTGGAAGATTAAAATGACTAAACAATTTAAAATACAAATTTTTGCTATCTTAAGGTTAAGAAATATTAAAATAGGAAACTTTGCCGCAATTTAAGCAATCTTGTATTAATTAAATTCAATGGTGATCCTCTTAGAAACACCCTATTTAAAAATGGGCACATCCTGTATAATTGAATTCCTTAATTGAAAATACAGCAGCTTGTAAAATTTCTCTTAAATTACAAACTGCATTTTTATCAGCAAGTTTAACAGTAGTCAGTAGAATAGAATACATTGTAAAAGTATCGGTACTGAAAACTGGAAAATAAGAAACCTACTCAGAATTATTTATTCGAATTTATTATTGTGTGTGTTAGCAATAAATCTATACAACTATAATTTCTCGTTAAAATTCTACATAGTATTTAGCTACTGCATTTCTGATTGCTTTAAAATGTAATAAAATAGTCTGACCTTATTTATTTGACTAGAGAAAAAATTGATTTGCCCACATATTAACATATGTGGGCTGTTTTTCTTATGGTCTTTTGCAGATCCTAGAATAAACGATGCAAAATATACTTTTTATATTTGCGTTCTATAATATGCACATTATGAAACCCGAAATTTGGGTTTTTAAAGTTTCCGAATTACTTCATTATTAAACCCAAAATTTTATTTTATTGGTTGGTTTTCCTGATGCAAAAAGATGAATTCTTTTCTTGCAAGATACTTTTTATTTACAAATTTTACTATTATAATCAATCGGGGGACATAGTTTTTTTGTAGAGGGAATAACTAGAAGAATTGAAGAACCGATATCAATGGTTACATTTTCTCAAAAACGCCTATTCATTCAGTATTAAATGAGTAAAGTTTACAAATGCCATTATTCAATATGTCTAACTTAAATAAATTTAAGTTACACATATTGAATAATGACATTTGTAAACTTTACTCATTTAATACTAAATGAATAGGCGTTTTTGAGAAAATGTAACCATTGATATCGTTTCTCCAATTCTTCTAGTTATTCCCTCTACAAAAAAACTATGTCCCTCGATTGATTATAATAGTAGAATTTGAAAATAAAAAGTACCTTGCAAAAAAAGAATTTACCTTTTTGCATCAGGAAAACCAACCAATAAAATAAAATTTTGGGTTTAATAATGAAGCAATTCAGAAACTTAAAAAAACCAAATTTTGGGTTTCATAATGTGCATATTATAGAACGCAAATATAAAAATAGTATATTAAAACATAGAGTTTTATAAGGAACGTTTTTTGGCACGCGTCCAGGTTTGGAAAAAGAGCCGCGCAGCGGCGAGTTTTCCAATGGACAAGTGATAAAAAACGCCTTATAAAACGAGTTTTTTATACTATTTTTTATATTTGCTTCATTTAATTCATTAAAAAGCATTTTTAATTTGAAATAAAAATTCAAGATGAAATTTTGTTTTTATGACCAACCTTATAGCATAACATTGATTGACATTTTGAAGTAAAAAATAAATTTTTTACTTCAAAATGTCAATGTTATGCTATAAGGTTGGTCATAAAAACAAAATTTCATCTTAAGTTTTCAATTCAAATTAAAAATGCTTTTTAATGAATTAAATGAAGCAAATATAAAAAATAGTATAAAAAACTCGTTTTATAAGGCGTTTTTTATCACTTGTCCATTGGAAAACTCGCCGCTGCGCGGCTCTTTTTCCAAACCTGGACCCGTGCTAAAAAACGTTCCTTATAAAACTCTATGTTTTAATATACTATTTAAATGCTAGTTTAAAAATGTTGCAAAAAAATTGTCTGTAGGAAAAAATCCAAAATTTTTAAAAATGTCGAATTTTATTAGAGAGTTTTAGAAATATTACCTTTGTGGCTAAACCAGTCTGATTTTAATGATTTTATTAAAGGTATGTGTTAGTAATTTTATATAATTAATATTGAAACCAGAAGAAGCTGAAGCTGAAAATTAAAATTCCTTCTGCATTGAAATTTATAAAATCGACAACCTATAATCTTTCTATGTGCAAGCAAATAAGCAACATTTTAACGGTTAAATTTCATAGAAGCAAAAAGCTATAACATAGAATTAAAGTTGTTAAAGTTTTTTTTTTTTTTCAATTTGCAACACATTAGAAAAACGATTGCCCTTCAAAAGATGTAGATGACTACATTAATATTTAAACTGCTACGCTTTAAATTGACAAGAGATTACTCAAAATATTTCTTCTGGTTTAACCAGTTGTTACATTTTTTATCTTTTGGAAATTGCTCCAATTCTTATAACCATTTGCATTTTTTAAATACTTTACTCTTGATTATTCTAATTAATTCAAAACTGATAATGCATTACAGAAAATGAAATCGTTTTCTTGTAAATAAATGACTAAAAATAAGATCAAATTTATCGATTTGGTTTGTAAGTAGCTGCTGTCCCCCTGAGCTATTCATAAAGTGTGGTAAATACAAATTAATTTAAATAGGCCTCGAGGTAAAATCTGTTTTTTATACATTTTGTTTAGTTTTGTACGCTCTCCATCTGTCGAGGTTGTTTTTCGGTCATCACAGAAATTATTAAAAATAAATTTAGGTTCGTTTTATGTTATGACCCAAAAATGACGTTCAGAACCGTATTTAAAACTAGGCTATATTTTTTTGGACTTTTCAGTATTGTCTGCGAATAGAGACGGTCAACTCCTACGTCACAGATCCACATTAAAAAACTGTCTGTGAAGTAGAATTTTGATTCTCTCAGATTAAGCCACTTTTTTAAAACAATATTTTGTGAAAATAAAAGGCTTTCTTAGGGAACCCTTGGTATAAAAATGTGCTTTAATGTCTTAAGTTTGATATTTCTAGTTTAGTTCATTATAAACTCTATAATATACAGTTTATGTGTCAATTTTGTGCACCCTCCAAGACGTAAATTTTAAATGCAAATTGCTTGAGAACGCAACCATATCAAGAGGTCTGGTAAGAACCATTGTAAAATTAACATTTTCTATTACCTAGAACAAACCGTACCCCTTAATATGGTTGCTTTCTCAAGCAATTCGCCTTTAAAGCTGACATCTTGGTGGGTGATCATCATCATCAGATTAATATGGGATTTTTTAACTCTTGCGGTAGAGTATTGGGTAATTTTAAGTTAAAATATCGTAAATAAGATATATAGGAACATTTTTACACGAATGAGACCTAAAAAACTTTCTTATTATTCTTTAAATAATGTTTTAATAAGATCAATGTTGGAAACACAGAATAAGAAAAAAATGACCATTTTCTTTAGTCCGTAATGTTGGTTGCCTAAAATAATTTCACAGATAGCATTTTAATGCACTTCTGTGAACTGTGACGTAGGGTTTGACCGTGTCTATTGAGTTTAATTTCTTTTTAAGTTTTATTTAGTGCATTATAATCTGCAAACCTATTATTCATGACCCCCATTTTTATTAGGTATTGTAAAATGTAGGTGAAGATTGCTTTTCATATTATTAACAATTTCTAATATTTAATTTTTGATTGGCATTTTTATTACTTGATAATTCACCTTAATAATTACATTAGGCCAGTTGTAAAAAAACGTCTGCACGTAAATATAATTGGACATACTTTTCTAAGAATTATTTTCAACACGCGACTTTGAAATTAGAAAAAAAAATCGTCTGTCTTTTAACAAGTATAGTTTTTTTTGTTCTGAGGTTAAAATTTTGTTGCGGACACCCTGTGTACATTTCAAAGAATTTAACTTACGTATTGAGGAAGTTAATTTGCAGATAAGGAACAGCTACGTATAATTAAATTTCAAATTTATAAATATCATTAGCTACCTTCGTGTGGGCATTTTACATATTTCCAAGATTCAAATAAAACAGGAATGCATACAGAATATGAACAGGTGCATTTTACCGTTTTGGTCATTTGCAGCCAAATGTCTTAATTTTAAATAATTCTACAGTTTTTCTCATAAATTTTTTTTTTTTTAATTTTCTGGTGTTTTTAAAACTGTTAGAAATACAGATGGTTTTTAAAATCAACATTAAAATTGGACGGTTATTTTGCAGAAAATATAAAATTAATTTCAGAATTACATTTAAGCTTTTGCAATTTAAAAAATTCTATTAAGATTCTTCAGTATATTGTTAATAACTGAGAAGATTTTAAATGGTTATTGTATGTTTATTTCAATTGATAATTACAAGAGAGACCGTGATTAGAAATTGAAAGCTCTTAATAACTTTTAATAATTAAAAGAAAAGGTAAAAATAAACTATTTTTAGGCCATCATTTTACATAAATGTAGTTATGAAAACTACAAAAATAGGGCTACAAACGTATTATGGTTTCATTTAAATAGGTTATTTTTTGAGTAGAAAAACTGACTTTTAAAATCTTTTCTTTTTCGACGATGGATACATTTTTTGGTTTATATGTATACATTACGTGGTCTATGCTAAACCATACGTTAATTTACCATGTTTTTTTTTTAAGCTTGGAAATATTACTCCGTATTCTTACATATTTTGTTAAATTTCGAAAATAACTGACTTTCAGGGAGATTTTTACAAACTTTTGAGTGCACAGAACATCCCATTTATAAATTTGAATCTATAGCCTTAAGGACCAAATTCGCAGTGATTTACTAAACCCTGATAGTATATTTTAAAATTTACTGTATATTTGCATAACTGATGCATTTTCATATAAATAACACTACAACTTATCTTAAGAAATGATTGACAAAAGATAAAATGTTAGAAAGGCCGTATGGCAAGCGCGAACTATTTATATTTTACTCTTTATTTCATAGAAAAGAAGTTCTCAATAGGTCAGTAACCGCTGCTAGCCAAGGTCGCTGTGCCTTTTTTTCTTTTTTATTACTTTGAAATCGTAAAGGCAAAAGCCGCTGCATTACTACCATTTGTTACACTATTTGTAGACGATTTTCAAGTCAGAAGTTTCTAAAATAAAAAAATCATTGGCAAGTATTCTTATCTACAGACTGCTAGAAAATAAGAAGGCATTTTTTTGTGCTGTATATTTTACACTGTTTTTAATACTACATACAGTATTTATCCACAAAAACACAAATGTATACTTTTGTACGTTTATAAATTAATTTATAGAAAAAAAATTTATTATTTTTATTTTTTTTTTATTTTGAATGTCATTTTTTTAAATTTTAGGGTTCCGAGAGCACCTCAGGGAGCAGTGCTAGACCCCCTCAAAGAATGAATTCAGTGAGCCTCTACAGAGGGTTCCAGGGGCCCCGTGCCTAAAGATGCGTGAAGAGGAGTTAGAAGTAGCCCTAAAGGTAAACACCTAAATTTCAAATGTACCCTTACATGTTAAAAAGGTGGTTTTTTTTGGCCAGAAAATTAAGTGTTTTTTTTTTCTTGAAGGTGGTGATAGTAGGAAATGGTGGAGTAGGCAAGTCTAGTATGATTCAGCGGTATTGCAAAGGCACTTTTACGAAAGACTACAAAAAAACCATTGGTGTTGATTTTTTGGAACGGCAAATTGAGTAAGCTAATCTACAGAATTTTTTATTAACATGTGTTAGGTATGCACTAATTGGTTGGTTTTAATAAGTACCCGCACAATTTTAGTGCCTTATTATTCAAAAAAAAATAGGCAAATCTGCAACTTTAATATTTCAAGTTGCCCTAAAAGGCAAATAATGATTATCTCTTTAAGTTTAAAATAAAAGAAGCAAAATGTTATTAGATTACCTATTATAAACTTCTAATTGGAAATTATACTGTGAGAATTACTAGCCAACAATTTAAATATTTTGATTTTTAAATACTAGACTATAAAAACTTTATAGTCGCGGTAATTATGAATAATTTTAAGAATAATGCAATTAAATTTTATTATTCGTAAATGTGAATAAAACAGCCTGCGAAATAGTTTATTATCGTAATACCTAGCTGCCAAAAACACGGTCATTAAACTAATAAATATTTTATGTTCGTGAATATTTCCTCCTCAATCTTTTTCTTGTTTTTACTCCAATTTTACTATTTTTTCCGCCACTTTTAGAGTTGAAAATGAGGACGTCCGACTCATGTTATGGGACACTGCAGGACAGGAAGAATTCGATGCCATAACTAAAGCTTATTATAGAGGAGCTCAAGCATGTGTTCTTGCTTTTTCAAGCACGGACCGAGACTCCTTCGAAGCTGCTCACTCTTGGAAACTTAAGGTAAATTTTAATAAAAATGTATTTAATCAAAATTACTTTACGTTAAGTGTACGATTTGAAGCTGTGCTGCCATCTCTTGGATCTTTCAGAAAACATAGAGTTTTTGTTAAATTTCGGTAGGTGGCGCTGAAATTACATGTCTCTAGCAACATTCTAAGTAAATTTCGATAAGTTTGATTTGGTTTTCTTAGGCATTTGAAGTATTTCAGACAGTTTTGTAAATAAAACCATTTATGTTTATTAAATTTACGTTTAATCTAAGTGTAAGTATAAAATGGTAATATAAATTATGGTTGGTTGACGGAGAGTGTCGGACACGGTAATTATTATTTATAAAGCTTAAAGAAAATTATTCATAACTGTTCCACTTGAAGAAATAAAAAGATACATAGTGCAAATTCAATTTTATATTTTATCCATTAGACTTGTTTTATTTTTTTTTTTGCATAGGCACAATTTTTTTATTTTTTGTAAGTCTATGGCTCAGGGTAGTAAGTCCATAGTTATGAAGTCAATGGTATTTTTTACAATAAAGATTATTTTGAATTGCAGGTTGAAAACGAGTGTGGCGAGATTCCAACAGTTATTGTTCAAAATAAGATAGACCTTATGGACCAAAGTGTAGTGAACCCGTGAGTATTCCTTTCTTATTACATTTACAATATCATAAATTGCTTTTTAAGTAGCTCTTTTTGGATTCGTATTTATTTTATATTACTTTGTTTCTTTAGCTATTTGTATAATTTTACAATAACAATACTGATTTAAAACCAGTTAACATTTTTATTTTGGCAAAGTATTTTATTGTTTTGACAAGCGACACAAATATATGTGTACTTGAAAATATTCATACAAGTTATTTTGCAATTTTTGAGGACAATTTTTCTTTTTAAAAAGTCGTTTTATAAGGAGTTTTCAGCACTTGTCCATTGGAAAACTCGCTTTCCAATCTTGGACGCGTGCTAAAAACGTAACTTATAAAACTCTGTTTTAATATACTATTTAAATACATAAAAAAATGAGTAAATTAATATGCAACACATGTCTCGTAAACAAAATGATAGAGGTGATCTTTTTCAATTTAGTACATGAAAGAATGCATTCGGGTACCTGTTGGCAACCTAACAAAATAAAAGGTGTTTGTAAGTCTGCCAAAACTACACCGCATTCAAATCATTCCTTGTTCTATGCCAAATTAAGCCATAAGAACTAAAAATATGTAAACAAATAAATTATCATATACACAAATCATTTTTTAACATGACTGTGTTTCATGGAATGCAGTTTTGTTTTTAAGTGTTTCAAAAACATATTTTTGTTTTTTTACAAAAATAGGTGCAGTAAATATTGCTACAAATTAACTGCGAAAAAAATAGTTTTTCCGTGCTAATTAAGAAAATACAATAGTTTTACGCAACAAACAAAATGAATCGCAAAATAGTGCCTTAGGCAAATTCACAGATCTTCTAATCTGTGCTCCTAGAAGCTCGTATAAGTCATCTCCGTCGAGCTTCCGTCAATTCCACTAAACAGCACATCTACATGAGGGCCCCATCCTATATTAAAACTAAATGTAGTTTTAAAAACTACAGAAATAGGGCTACAAACGTATTATGGTTTCATTTAAATCGGTTATTTCTTTGTGTCGAAAATCTGACTTCAACAATCATTGTACTATTTTTGTTTTTTTTTTTTCGACTACGGATACATTTTTTGGTTTATATACATTAGGTGGTCTATGCCAAACCATAATATGTTAATTTACCATGGTTCTTTTAAGCTTGTAAATGATTAAAATTGCAACTTACGTTTTTCCCTAATATGTGCTCGTTCAAAGATTTCAATGTAGAAAGAAAAACACCAAAAGTACTATTTTACCATATTTTTATTATTTCTTGCACTTAGTACCACTTCTATGTATCACAAACATTATCCTAAATATTTTTAATCATAGTTATTGATGTATTACTCCTTGCATATTTTGTTGAAATTTCGAAAATAACTGACATTCAGGGAGATTACTTTTACGAACTTTTGAGTGCACAGGACATTCCATTTATGAATTTGAATCTATAGCCTTAAAACTTATTGGACTTGTTTGTGATTTATTTTTTTTGCTAGTGAGGAAGCAGAATTGTTAGCAAGAGCCCTCGGTTGTCGACTTATTAGAACTTCCGTAAAAGAAGACTTGAATGTAGCCGCTGTCTTTCGTCACTTAGCATCTCGATGTTTAGCTGAATTACGAGATCCAAGAGAGCTTGACTACATCACCACTCCCAATCACCACCATCACCACCATTCACTTACCATTAGTAAGTTTTTTCGGCAAAAAAACGAAAAAAAAAAAGTTTTAAAAAAAGTGGATTAAAATAAAAAAACTTTGGTGCAACTTTGGTACGCTTTTTATAAAAATGATATTTGCACCAATGATTTTTGATTTTAGTCCGTTTTTTTGTGTGACTATTTTTTTTATTGTTGTTTTTTTCAGGTGCCTTTAATCCTAGTCATTCCAAAAACAACAATGGTACGATAATTTTGAGGCCAACCAAACAACAAAAAAAGAGGAAAAACGTCCTGAAAAATGCGTGTAAAATATTGTGATCTTAATTAAAATTTTTTAGACATTTCAAAAATGATTTTTCAAAAATAATGACTAGTGATTTTTTAATGCCACTGTATTATCTCTTTTTTTTATTATTTTAATATTTTTTTAACCATTTAAAGGCCACGTGGTGAAGTGCTAATAATATTTCCCTTAATTTAATTTTTAGTGTATTTAAAGCCATTTTTGTAAATATTTATTATAAAAATTAAATACTCATATTTTTAATTATTTAGGTCTGTTTCGGTTTAAAATTTGGTAAAATGTAGTTTGTACATTGTATTATACACTTTTACTTTAATAAATAGCAAGTTCTAATCGTTTTTTAGTTTATTTAAAAAAAAATCGTAAAAAGAACGCTTTTTAAATAAGCCTAATTTACAGATTCCTGTACAAAACAGAAAACTGCAATTACACTAACTGTTAAGAAAAAACGCCACTAGATGGAGCTACCGTCAACTTTCAGAGTTTGTTTTAAAAATTTGGTTGGGCTTATTTTTAGAATTTCAATTTTTTTGCTAGGAATTAATAAAAAACAAACAATTATGTTATGTAAACCTTTTTATTCTTTATTATCAGCAACAATTTTATTTACAAATAGTTTTTTCTTAGGAACCTAATACTATTAAAAAATAAATTTATAAGTTCAATTCTATTTTTATTAAAAATAACATTTTTTTTAGATCTAGGAGGTACTGCAATCAGATAATAAGGGTGTACAAATTTCCCCCTTTTATATTAAAATTTATTTTCAAGATGCAACAAATTTTGCATAGTTTTTTGGCAATAATATGGTAACTTTTTTTGTTCAAAATAATTTTGTGTGTTTGTTAAAAAGATTTACTTAATCCCTTTAATAAATCCGATTTATCTTATCTAAATGTTAGAGAGCAGTCTAATTGAGGAACCTATTAATTGCACTTAGAAATAATAAAAAAAAAACAAAAAAATAACTAATACATTCGATAACAAAAAAAAAATGGCAAAAATATTTACACAATTTTGTTGATTACATTTCACATCGAAATGTACTTTAAAAACATTAGCCATCAAGTTTGGCAACATGAGTTAAGACTTCCACTTAACCAATTAATGGGGCCACGTACTTTTTTTGCAAACCCCTTTTCAAAAAACCAAAAAGCGTGCCCCTTTAAGTAAAACCCAAAATCAGCTACCGTCACTACTATTACTATTACAATCATCTAATTCAGGTAAAGATTTTTGCAAAACCTGAGAAAAGCGCCCTTTTCTACAATTCAGCCCCCCTTGGCCCCCTTTATTAGCCCTACAGGGAAGTAAGTCAATTAAATCTGTCACACTGGAAATAACGTAATCAGGAATAGGGTAAATGGTTTCATTAGCAACTGTGGGGTTCAGCGGCACCCAAACCGTGCCCCCTAAGTCCGCCTTAAGCCCCCCCAGGATGTCAGTTTCTAATTTATCCCCCACCATTATGCATTGGCTGGGTTCAACCCCTAAATACGTGCAGGCCTCGTGGAAAATCTTTTTATGTGGTTTTTCCCACGGTAAGTCACCCGAAACTAAGATAATGTCGAAAAGAGATTTCAAATTTAGGCGCTCGATCTTTTCCCATTGCGAAGTCGAAGGACCATTTGTTATGAGCCCTACTAAGTAGTGTTGATGCAGTTTATTGATGAGAAGAGTGATTTCTGGTGTCATTTTTAAGTAGTGGTAGCGCAGATGGAGCCAGTGTTGGTATACCTCGTCTGGAAAAAAAATTCTTTTAATATTTACATAAAACGTTATTTTTTTGGAATTTTGTCCAAAAGGGCCACTACGCCCCTGTCCTTTTTATTTGGTTGTAAAAAATATCATAGTTGGCGTGCGTCAAGATGACATTTAAATAAAACAAACGAACGATAGCGTCCTAAATTTTCGTATTTTGTGAAATAACCCAAAAAAGCGTACAAATGCTGCTAAAAATCAAAACTTTGGACAGAATCGAAAGGGAGATTGAAGTCGACCCTCACGCTAAAGTAAAAACGATAAAAGAACAACTTGAGGGCCCCACTGGTATTCCAATCCGTCAACAACGTCTCATTTTTGAAGGAAAAAAACTAGACGATGAGCAACCTGTCAGTTTATACAATTTTAAAGTTAATGAAACTCTTCTTTTGATCGAAGCCCTTAGGGCATAAGGTAAGCCCCCCTAAACAAGTTATTTTTAGCTATAAAGCGCTCTTTTGCCCCCTCGAAAAATGCTTTTTTGTGTTTTTAGTAAATGCAAATAAAAGTCGTTACGTTAACTGGCGAAGAGCGTTTAATCGACGTCGATCCAGCCGATAAGATAATGCGAATTAAGGAAAAACTAGAAGAAAAAGAAGGGATTCCTCCAGAACAGCAAAGATTAGTTTTTCAGGGGAAGCAGCTTCACGATGAAAAAACTATAAATAGTTATAAACTTAAAGCTGGGTCGATTGTTCATCTTGTGATCGCTCTTAGGGGTGGGAATTAATTTTTCTTTAATTTTTAAGTCAGTTAACGTAAAAAAAATATGCCGTGTAAACTTTTTTTTCATAAATAAATCGTTATTTTTAAAAAATGTTTTTATGTGATTAAAAATTTTTAACACAGAATTTTTTTGCAACTTACCAGTGTGTTTGCAGTATTGGTCCCCCAAAGCCTGGGCCCACAACATTTTTCTCCAGGTATGTAATTCCATTTCCAAGTTTTCAGGACATTTTCTGAAATTTCTCAAAAATGTAGCACACGCACAAGTGGCCGTTTCTTTCGGTACAGCAAATTTTTCCCATAATATTTGAGAAAGCTAAAATTAACAAGAAAAAAAAAATTAAGTACATCTCTTTGTATTTTTTGTGGGATTTTAACTTACGTGTGCTTGAAAAAAATGAATTATGGGCGCTCCACAATAAATCCTAAATTATACACTTTAGAATAAAAATTAATTTATAAAAAGGATGAGAAATAAATGATTTAAAAACAGGTGCTTTTTTTAGTCATTTCTAATTTTGGAGGTGCCAAATATAATCGAACTTTCTAGTCTAAGTAGAACTTTGTAGTTGGGTAAATAATAGACGTGGGTGGCATAAAATATGTTATTTATTCACATTATATACAAAATTTAATAGTTTGAGGCAAATATAAAATTTAGAATAATACAAAATACATGGCTTAGCAAAAATTTCGCAAAAACGCGCGTTTAAAAAAGCGAATAAAATACTTAGAATGAGCTGCAGTATTAATTTGCACTTTTAAATAAATCAAATTATTATTGAATGGGAAAAATTAGTTTTTAATAATTCCTTAAATAAAAAGATATTTTTAGTAATAACAGAAGTATTTTCTATTGTTAACGAAAATACAGTAAAGTTTGTTTTCTTAGAACTTTGTTAAACGTACTTAAATAAAAATAAATTTGTTTTGTCCCTGTACTTTTTAAAACACGCGAAAACTTTTTATTGCCTTTAATTAATCTCTTTTAAAAGTGCAAAACGTTTACTAAAAAAATGATTTTAAAGCTACAATCTAAAAAAACCCTAATAAATAAATTAATCGCCAAATAATTTCTTTCCCAACTCCATTAACCTATGATTCCGACAAACTCTTAAAGCCTCAGCTTTTTTAAGAACATCAGCCACGCTTTCATTTGCATCCACAAGTCGACATAAAAAGTCTTCGTACGCTGACTTAACATTTGCTGGTAAAGTGCCAATTTTTACTTTTTTCAATAGTTGGACTATTCCTTCAGCCCAACCACTTTCTATAGCGAATTCTGATATCCAGGGTATGGCAGAAAGAACACCTGGTGAAGAAAAATACTTTCAAAAAGTTGCTTATACCTAAAGGCTATTTTTCTGGGTTTTACAATTCCCCTAAATAGGCCAAGATAGATAATTTTTTACCTTTATTTTGTGCCCATATTTATAAAACATCTTTTATTATACAGGGTGAATAAATAGGAAAAAATTCAGGGGGTAATTCCTGGACACATTTTAAGAAAAAAAGTTCATATAAACATGTGTCCGAAAATCCTTCTTTTCTGAGATACAGGGTGCCAAAGTATCTAAAAAAAAACTTTTTTTTTAAGATTACCAAGAAACTAAACCAGATATATATTTAAAACTTAGCACAGGTAATTTTCTTACTATTAGGCATAAAGTGCGGTAGAAAAGAAATAAAAATTATAATTGGAAGGGGCACATTTAGGGGTACTATGGGGGTTGTTCACCCCCAACTTTTTTGTGTGTTACTTTTTTAGTATTTTCATAAAATAATTTGAAGCCCTAGAATTTGATCTTTAAAGTTAATGTCCTGTTCTTTTTTCATAAAACTAACCGTTTTTGAGAAAAAAATGCATTGCACAAAGGCAACAAAATTCTTTTTTAAGTTTGGCTTTTTATGTTAATGAAAATAAAACATAGTTAACAATGAAGGGCTAATTAATTTCTTTTTTTTATTAATATTTCAAATAAATATCTGGTTTAGCTTTTTAGTAATCTTAAGAATAAAAATTTTTTTTGAGAAACTTTGACACCCTGTATCTCAGAAACGAAGGATTTTCGGACACATGTTTATATGAACTTTTTTTCTTAAAATGGGTTCAGGAATTACCCCCTGAATTTTCCTAGTTATTTGGTAACACCCTGTATAATTATCTATCTTGCCATACAATGAAGGTCATGATTTTGAGAAATTTAAATAATTACCAGACATAGTTTGCATTCCTAAAAACCACAGTTCCATAAGTTCCATCCAATGTTCCTTATACGCCATTGCGACAACCAAAGCTGTTGGATCGTTAGACTCATCAATATTGTAGGCATCCCACAAAAACCTAATTGTGGCTTGAATATACCGACAAATCGAGAAATCGTTCTTTTTAACCTTGTTCGAAAGCTGGCGCAATAAAAGCAACCCAAGTACCGCTAAATTCCCGTGCAGTACCAAGTTTTCAGGTATATCCTTTAGCTCAGGCAAATTTTCGAAGATAAACTTCATTAGGTTGTTAAAAACAGGCGAATCTTCGACGTACTTCACTTCAAGTACTGTTATATTCATTAAAACGTTACAGGTACTGATCATAGCAGTACGGGAATCTTTCATGTCCTCTAGGATTTCGGCTGATAACTCTAGTTTTGGATTTTGTAGCACTTTCAAGCGTTCAGCGCGAGGTACAGGTGGGCGTTTGTAATGCACGATCGACCAATGGAACTCAATGAAATCAGACAGTACCTTTTCTTGCTTGTGCTTTAAGAGAATTTTGCGAGAAGGGTCTTCGACAGCCAAGTGACAAAGCGCAGGCATTAAAATGCGTAAAACGTCTACATTACTTAAAGGATCGTTTTCGAATGGCGTCCCAGCCTTTTCAGCCAATCTCCGGGCTTTATAGGCGTAAAAAGTTTCATTAGCGACTTCCAGAATAAACGGTAATAGTTGATAGACTTGTAAACGTAAGGCCGACGTTTCCTGGGCGAGCCAAGCCGCTAGAACACGTATTGTAGCGCAAACGAATAATTTCTCCTCTCCTACTGGACGATTTTTATCATTTGAGACCTTTATGAGTAAATTTATTACCGCGGTAAAAGCGCCCTTAAGACCGGTGTACAAGGTTTGCTTTTCCTTTTGGTCTAGGTCCAATTGATCTGTCGAAATGTAGTTAATTGAGAGTTCTAGGATTATAAAACACGCTGTAACGAGTTGTGCTTGTGTATTCGCGGTTTTAAGCGTTTTTCCGTCGAGTTGCATCCGCACTTCGACTGCCGCTAGTTGGATTAACAACAGGAAGAAGGATTTGCCTTTTTCTTCGTCTTGGATTATCCAATCGACGCCCAGCAAGTCCATCATGTTTGCCGCTAACATAAGTGCAGGATTGCGTTGAGTTGCGCCGATTTTGCTCTGAAGAATATCGGTTAATCCCTTGTAAATACTTAAATGCCACGTTTCGTTTGAGCACGATTCCGCTACGTCTTTCTTTGGGCTGTAGAACACGAGCGCGTTCAATGCTTGGCATAATTCGAACTTACGTTTGTCTTGATCTGTTTGGAAATCCAACGCGATTCTGTTGAGCAAGTTATGGAACGCTTTAGGGTTTGACGCGTCCCATATTTTTGCCTTTGGATGGTTTACTAACAAAGCCAAAACGTTTAAAGCTTCGTCTGATTGGAAACTTGCCTGGTTGTAAATGTCGCTCATCTTAATAACACCTCCTGCGTTTATTATAGCTTCTTGTCCAATTGGGTAACTTGCTATGGCTTTTAGGCAATTGTAGGCTTCGCCTACAGCCATTAAATTGTCGTCGTAGTCTGAATTGTCGGACTGGTTAACGATTTCTAGAAATATCGGTACGTTTACTAGCATTTCGGCGTGACAAGCGAGCTCTTCTTCTGTGCAAAATACTGTAAGAATCGAAAGCGCGATTGATTTGTATATTGAAGGCGGACAGTCGACTGGTACATCTTCAGTGCACAAAAGGCGTTTTAGGAAATCAAACCCGATGGCTTCGAATATGGCTTTCTTAGCAGCCGGGTTGCAGTCCTTGCCCTTTACGAGCTTTGTCACCATAAAAAGCGCTGCGAACTTTTCCGTGTCGCTCGTCGAGTTTTGTAGTATAGCACAGCATTTTTTCACGGCATCAGAAACTTGCCCCGACATTTTAATTTTAATTTAATTAATTAAAACACTCGCCCGAAGTTGATATGCAAAACTGCTTCTCATCACTGCGTTACTGCACTACGTTTATGCGTTATTTTTAGACGTGGTCTTTCTAAATTCGGCAATATTCTCGTATCGAATTCACTCCCTATTTTTAGACTATGTCGTTGACTCTTTAACGCGTGTTTCCATACAGACTAAACCCGCGGAAACAATTTGAAACTTTGTTCAAATTGGAATTTATTTATAAACAATCATGCTTTTCGTTTTTGAAACGTTTTCTAACCCTACTTTTAAACGTCAGCGTCAAGCGTCAGAGCACAGCTGACTGGCCAGAGCCGTACCTAACAAATTTGGAATTTTAAGCAGCCTGTTTTTAGAAATTATGGGATTTTCGTGATTTTTGGAGCGTGTTAAATAAATGGATTAGTCTTACCTTGTTGCAAGCTGATTTGTCAGCTTTTCTCGTAGCAATTAGGGTGTTATCCAAGTCGAATAAAATAGCAGCAATCGACGAACTGTTTTGCATCTTGTCCATATTTTGCACTTAAATAAAAGAAATATTTACCAAACTGGAAGATTTAAGGGTTTTAAGTTGTGGAAATGGGTTAAAATGATCCTTTCGTGCGTCACAGATGTGTACTTGAACAAGTTTATTGGAGAAATCAGCCCAAATTCTACCTCCGCTTACGAATTTCTGTGCGTCATCACAAAGCATGCGTCGCGCATCGTTTGTTTCAATGACAAATCATATACGCCTTGCGTGGAACTCCGCTTTTAGGCGATTACTCAAAAATGGGGATTTTCCTTGATTTTAAACGAAACCTTTGCAAATAAAACCGGAAGCAGTTCATAATACTCTTGAAAAACAAATTAAATGCTCATTAGCTTGATTAAAATTTGCATACCATTACATTATGTACTTCAAATTCGATTTAAAGTTCAATCGATTAGGCAATTTATTTTATCAGCCAAAAATAAACCTAATCTGGCCGTCAGAATTGAAATAAACTTAAATAGCTATTGATTAAACCTTAAACTTTTAAAACATGAAATTTAAATGTGCGTGTGTGATTGTTGTAAAGCTGCGCTTCACCTTAAACTTTAATCATCGATCTCGCTCCAACCCTTGTAATCCATCCTTGTCTACAATGACGTCATTGAATTCAAAGTTTAAATTATTTTGCAACTAAAATGATGTTGTTTGTGCTGGATTAGATTAATTTACACAAGTAATCGTCAAATAAACATGTTGACGACAAATATTTACAATGTAGTAAACGCTTGGGCTGTAATTATAAAAGAATCAACAACAACATAGGACATAACCTAAAAATTCGCAAATAACACTATCGATTGAGCAAATTAGCAGCCCCAAAGAAAGAAATGCGACCCAAAAATGGTTTTAAGCACAGAATGGTCACAAGTTGAGGTGATAGACCTGATAAACGACGGATCTGGGCTTGGGTTTGGTATCGTAGGCGGTAAATCAACGGGAGTTGTTATAAAATCCATTCTTCCTGGGGGGATAGCTGATAAAGACACGCGGCTACAAAGTGGGGACCACATTATACAAATCGGCGATGTTAATTTACGTGGTTTTAGCGCCGACCAAGTGGCGAGCGTCCTGCGGCAGACTGGACAACAGGTAAAGTACAATTTGAACTTTAAGGCTTGGTAGGAGCCCCATTTTTTGGCTTTTTTAGGTAAAGATCGTTGTAGCACGACCTGTAGAGTCTACTGCAGCTTTAGTATGCAATATTGGGCCGTTACCGAGCTCGGCGCCGGTTGTACCGACCAAAATATTAACTGATCCGGAAGAATTAGATCGACAATTAGTTGAAAACGGATATGTCCCCATTTTGAGTTCAGGGGGCAAGGAGGGGAGTTTTGACGATGAGAATGAAGACGATTCGTCGCAAATTGAGCGTGGTTCAAGTGCTAGCGAGTTAGATATTAATTTAAATAATAATATTAATAAAAACGGGACTTGCGTATCTCCTGATAATTTGAAAGAATTAATTTGTATTCCCGTTGAATTAGAATACACGCTTCCAGAAACTGAAGTCATAAATGTTGAGCTTACCAAAAACGAGTTCGGGTTAGGTATAACCATCGCGGGTTATGTCTGTGAATCCCAAGATTTAAGCGGGATTTTCGTAAAATCTCTAAGCCAAGGAAGTGAAGCTTACAATTGCAATAAGATCCAATTAAATGACAGAATTATCGAGGTTGATGGGCAAACTTTAATAAATTGTTCAAATTACGAAGCAGTTAGAAGAATTAAGACTACTGGAAATACTGTAAAGTTGAAATTTCAACGATATTTGCGGGGCCCCAAGTTTGAACATTTAAGAGATGCACTAGCTTCGCAGGACGAAAAGGATATTAGTCCTGCGTCGCCTTCTGCTACTACTTTGAGTTGGATTCCTATCGAGTCGAATGAGGTAAGAAAAAAATTGGGAAAAAAAATTAAAATTTTTTTTTTTAAAATCTTGTAAAAAATAATTTATTTAAATTTTGCAAAAATAAGGTTTAAAGATTATTTTTTTAACTATGTAGGCTCTTAAAAAAATTATAAATTGCTTTTTTCGTAAAGAATTATGCAATTTTACCTGAAAAATATTTTTTTTTTAATTAATATTTTGTTTTTTATCTTTTAGGGGGCTTTTTTTCTATAATGTTTTAATAATATTTTTGCAAATATTGAGAGTTCAACATTAGTTATAAAATGTTTTTTTTATAAAGAATTATGCAGTTTTAACTAAAAAATATATTTTTTTAATTATATTTTTTTTTCCACTTTTGGGGGGCATTATTTCTTCTTGCTGTTATTTAATATTTTTCAAAAATAAAATACATCTTCCCCTACATAAAATTGCTTTTTTCCCAAAATTTTAAGTCAGTCCAATAAACCATTCTTAAGTTATGGACAAATTTAATGACAGACGGACGGACAAAATCAAAAATTGCAAAAAAGTCTTAAAAACCTAATTTTAAAACATTTTTGCTCTAGGATAAATATTAACAGTTATACAGAGTGTTTTCTAATGTCGTAGAAAAAAATTTAGGCCCTGGACCCATTTTAAGAAAAAAAAAGTTCATATAATCTTGTGTCCAATTTTGATTTTTTTTAACTTACAGCCCCCAAGAATCACCAATTGGACACTTTTCCAAAATTTTCCAAATAAAGAAATATTTCTAGTATTTAGATGCATCAAAAAGGTCCTATAACATATTTTGAAAAAAATATTCGTTTCGGAAATAAAGAGAAAAAAATATTTTTTTGGGGGGTTTTTTAGAGGGCTGTAACTAACTAAGGGGGTAACATCGGACACATGTTGATATGAACTTTTTTTCATAAAATGCGCCCAGGAATCACCATGAATTTTTTCCATAACATTAGAAAAAAAAATTTATTACATTTTTTTGTCCAATTTTGTAGGTCCAAATCGACCCCGAAGCCGAATCCGAAACCAGCGTAAACAGCGAAATATACGAAACAACCCAAACCAGAGAAATATTCATAGAAGAAAATTTCACAGCCAACCCAGAATCTGACTTGGAAACCGCTATAAAAACCAAATGGCAAAACATAATAGGCACAGGCCCTGAAATAGTAGTAGCTAACTTAACCAAATTAAAAGGCTTAGGCATCAGCCTAGAGGGCACTGTAGACGTAGAGGGGGGGATAGAACTCCGCCCACATCACTATATCAGAAGTATCCTTCCCGAAGGACCAGTGGGACAAAACGGTAAGTTATGCAGCGGAGACGAACTTCTAGAGGTCAACGGTCAAAAATTACTAGGAATTCAGCACATTGAAGTTGTAAAAATATTAAAAGACCTTCCTGGGACTGTCAGGTTGGTCTGCGCGCGCAGCAGCGAAGAAAAGTGCGTTATTAACACTTCACAAGACTTAGAGGGTTTTGAAGCTCGTAATATCTTAGGCGGGAGTTTAAAAAACCTTCTACCCCGCTTGATTAAAGCCTTAAGCGATTCCAGTTTAAATACGTCATCAACTGTCACTTCCTCTGCAGACAATTTGCGTGCAGCAAGGTCACTAGAGGGCGCCACGTGTATAGCAATGTGGTCTGACGTCATTTTAAACATAGATCTTGTTAAAACAGATAAAGGTTTGGGTTTTTCTATTTTGGACTACCAAGACCCTCTAGATGCGAAGTCAAGTGTCATTGTAGTACGAAGTGTCGTTCCCAATGGAGCAGCCGAGCAAGATGGTCGGATTAAGGCCGGGGATAAGTTAGTTAGTGTGAATGGAGTTGGTTTTGTTAAGAATGTAACGTTAGACCAAGCGGTGCAGGTGCTAAAAGGGGTTTTGCCTGGAATTGTGAGGTTAGGAGTCGCGAAACCGCTACCCAGTTCGCGTGACGCCAGTTTTCCAAGCTCTTGTTCTTAAAATGCGCAGCCTACTTGTTATTTCGTTTTTTTTTTGCAGCCTACGCGTTTTTTTGGTGCCTTCTTTTTTTGGATTTGGCGCATCTATTTATTACTTTCTCTATGGGAAAAAATTTTGAAATTTTTTTTTTTCGGTATTAAGCGAGTTGGGGGATTGTTTTAAGCTGTTTTAAGCATGATAATAATTTTTTTTGGTGCTTCTTAGGCAGTTTAGGCTAAATTTTAAAAATTTACAACAAATTACCTTTTGAAAGTGTTGGGCACAATTTTATAGGTTTAAATGAATCTAGTCAATATATTTACTCAAATAAATGATTAAATTAATAAATATCATTAAATCTAAGCGCATATATACAGGCTGTTTCGCTAAAATTTGGTAAAAAAATCTTTATTTAAAAAAAAAATATTTAGAGAAAATATTTTCTTCCCTATTTTTTTTTATTCTACTACATATCTAGAAAATGCTATTCTCTTCTGATCTCACATACCATATAAATTATTTAAGTGCACAAAAAATACATAGGGTGTGCAAAAACTACTTTTTTTGCCCCTTGTATTCGATCTCAAAAAAGCACTCTAAAAAATCGCTTTAAATCGCTATGAAATAGATGTTATTATAAGAATAAAATAAAAGTATACTATTTTGTATAAAAATAAAACAAACTCTTAAAAATATGTTTATTATTAAAAAATCCTTACATTATCATTTTTTTGCATTTTTTTTTTTGTTAAGAAAATAATATATAATCAGACTTTTTTTATAAATTTGTGCAACAGCAGGCAGTAATTAATTTATGTTCTGGACAGCTCGATGCGTGGAGAAAACTGCAATCTGCAAATTTGCATTGGTAGGGAAGTTGTTGAATAGCTAAAAAAACAAATTTTTTACATTTAAATAAAAAAAAAAATTCTTATTTTTTTTATCAAGCCCTGTGTTTTGAATAAATTCTTACCATACTGATTATTTGGGTTTACACAGCAACATGAATCGTGAAATAATTTGTCTCCACAATAACCAAAAACAGAGGAATCACATAAAGGGCATCGCCTTTTAGAGGTCACGCCAAGGTCATTGGCGTATGTCTCAGCTTGGGGACGCCATCCCCAGGGAACACTGCTTACCCCATTTAAGAATGTGGCTCCACCTAACGGAGATCCGTAAATTGCTAAAATAAAAAAAAAAAAATAATTTTATATTTATAATTTTTATGTATTTTTTAATGCATTATTTTTGCATTTAAAAATTATAAGGGACTTGTAAATACCTGTGGCATCAGTTCTTTGGTTAACAAAAACTAAAAAAATGGACAGGAACACAATTATAAAATTCATTTTTAAAATTTAAACAACTTTTTAGCACTGTATGTTAAAACGAAATGAAGAATTTTACTTCTTCTTAAAATAACGGTTTTGTCTCCCAGCTTAAGAAAATTGGGATGGGTACAAGATTTTATGTTGTAATAAATTAATTTATTATTATTTTATTCATTATAACGGCATTTAGACCTCTTGTCTGATCAAAATAAATTGGATGCTTATTTTGCAGTTTTAAGACTTTTTTTTAACGTCCAAGCTAATAAATGGTTTTTTGTTATATTTAACAACTTTTGTGGTTTAAAATAACGCAACAGGACAAAAAACCAAGGCGTTAGAGCCTTTTTAGGGTTTTTAACAAAAAAAAGGAAACTGTAATATTGGGCGTTAGTTCAGGGTTAGGACAACAGATGGACAAAACAAATGCAGTAAGATTCATTGACCTCTTGACCGCGCGCTTAAAATTCAATATTTTCTTCAACTGTTTTACGATTAGCGTCAACTGTTCATAAGCTGCTAGATTCTTTAAGATTTTTTTTTATTTTTAAGGAATTTTAATAGTTTTTTTTTGCATTTACAGATGTTAGATGCGCTTTTTTAGCTTTTTAAATAAAAGAATGCAGCGTAACATTATTATTTAAGTAGAAACTAGTCTCGAGAGGTAAATGTACGCTTTGCTAGCATCGTAAAATAAAAAAAACAGTTACGTCTTGAGAATAATGCTAAAGTAAATAAAATAGTCATTGCTTCTACTACGCATGCTGGAAGTTTGTCGTTTGAGAAGCTCTCGACTAGCCGCCGGTTAAAATTAGACATATAAACGTGGAGTGCCCATTTTTACCACACATTTGATAATTTGGTTAATATAAAAATAAATAAACCTTCTTTAAATGAGGGAAATAGTTCACATCCAAGCTGGCCAATGTGGTAACCAAATTGGATCAAAAGTAAGTACATTAAAGATTTTTATTTAACCTAAAATGTATAACGGCATCCATTAGTGCTATATTTTTGTCATTTTATATTTTTATAGTGACGTAGATTTTTATCTCAGTTTAAATTTGTTTATTTGCGTTATCAAAATGGTTATATTTGTCCTATGCATTCTATTTTTGCAACTGAAATCCTGATTTTTGTAACTTTTTATTGATTCAAATTTGGTATACGCCTAAAATGGAAATTTTATCTTGTTAACCCACTAAAGTAGTTTTTATTAATTTTGTGAATCATTTCTATTACGCAATCTTTCCGCCTTATTAGGTAATATAATAGGTGGGTACTTAAATTCAATTAACTTTTGAAAGTTTTTAGGGTAGTAGATAAATCAAGCTTGTTGAATAGCAACGCTACAGGGCCGTAACTATAACTTTGCAAGGGCTGCCCTTGTTTAAAAAATTACAAAAACAACTGTTTTATACAGTGTGACCATTTTCTTGGACCAAAATAAGAAAAATAGTTCATACAGGGTGTCCAAAAAATGGCGCATAAACGCGATGGTGCGCTCTTGGGGCATTCTCATGGATCCCTAGAAAATTGTCAAAAAAAATTCATCTGTAATATTTATCGAGAAAAATGCGAACAAAATTGCATAAATTCGGCAACACAGTCTAGGAAAATACATCTAAAAATCCCATCTATGAGTCTAAAAATCTCATGTATGAGCCTTGATCATACACTTTTGCACTAGATTTTATTGCCGTTGTTGTCAGCTTCATTTCATGAAAATTTTGTAAAATAAAATTGATTATGAAAATGTAATTCGATCTTTTAATAAATAAACAAATGGTTGAATGGTTAATTTTTTTTACAAATGAAGAAATTCTGGTATTTAGATGCATCAAAACATTTTTTGAAAAAATTACGCGTTTCGGAAATATTTCAAAAAAACTGATTTTTATGGGGCTTTTCAGGGGGCTGTAACTAACTAAGGGGGCCAAATCGGACACATGTTTATGGAAACATTTTTTCTTATTTTGGTCATTATAATCATTCTGTTTTAACAGAACAGCCCTTTATACAAAAAAACTACATTTTTCTTTTGTAAAAAAATTACAGTTTTCTTTATTAAAAATCATTATTTTTTGTATAGTTCTGGGAAATCATCTCCGACGAACATGGCATCGGTCCTGATGGAGTTTACCGTGGAGAATCGGATCTCCAACTGGAACGTATCAACGTCTATTATACCGAAGCTTCCGGTGGAAATTACGTTCCTAGATCCGTTTTAGTGGATCTTGAACCCGGAACTATGGAATCTGTACGTTCTGGACCTTATGGACAGTTGTTCCGTCCTGATAACTTTGTATTTGGACAATCAGGTTAGCTATAAAAAAATCCTAAAGGGTGTTATGAGGGTTGTCTTTTATATTTTGCATAGACAAATAGGGGCTGGCGCCACCAACGGCACCACAAGTGCCAAACAAAACCTTCAATTTTATTAGGACTATACCGAAAGTTTTGTTAAGATACGACAAGTGGTTTCGCCACAGTTAATTTTTTAGTAAATGCGAGCTGCAAGGAAACTCTCTTTGGCTTATTCTGTACATGAAACCCCCTAGAAGCTTATTGTTTGTTATTTTCATTTTTTTTAATGTAAAGTCATGATAGGTTGCGGTTTTGTATGCGATTTATTAAAATTCCACTGCCAAACACACTCAAAATTCTGGGTCACTTAGTCTACTTTTGTGCCTCTCTAAAAAATTTGGCAGTCCAACAGAAAATAATTTTTTCACATACAACTGTTAATGTAAGAGTCTTAAATTGGAATCATTTAATTGCTTTAGAATGTCCTAATCTTGCGGTGTGAAACTTGTGCATTTTCCGCGGGTTTTAACAGGCGCAAAGCATTCATGTATTTCCGGGACACTCCGCCTGTTTTTGGTAGACCTGTCTTAGGATGGGCGCTAAGACTGATGGGTCCATGTTTGAATTTCAAAAATTAACAAAAAATAGTCTATTGATGTTGCCAAAAGGAAAAAATCAACTCGGCAAGACATTGTTGATAATTTTTGTTTAATAATTTTCGTCTCGCAATTTTTTCGAAAACTTAAAAGAATTATTGTGGCTAAAATACTTGTCGTATCTTAACGAAACTTTGGGTATAGACTTAGTAAACTTGAAGGTTTGTTTGGCACTTGTTAGCGCCCCCTAATCTTAAAGAAACCTAACCTAAAACTTGCCAGCTGTAAGACATATTTTTATTTTTAAAGTGACTTATAAAGTGGTGTATTTTTTCAGGGGCAGGTAATAACTGGGCAAAGGGTCATTACACAGAAGGAGCAGAACTGGTAGATTCGGTAATGGACGTTATTCGTCGTGAATCCGAAGGTTGCGACTGTTTACAAGGGTTCCAGTTGTGTCACTCTTTAGGTGGTGGTACTGGGTCAGGGATGGGCACGCTTCTTATTTCCAAAATAAGGGAAGAGTACCCTGATCGTATAATGGTGTCGTATTCCGTGATGCCCTCACCTAAAGTATCAGACACAGTAGTAGAACCTTACAATGCAACACTTTCTGTCCACCAATTGGTGGAGAATACTGACGAGACCTTTTGTATTGATAACGAAGCGCTTTACGATATTTGTTTCCGGACTTTGAAACTCTCCACCCCTACGTATGGGGACTTAAATCATCTTGTTTCATTGACCATGTCTGGTGAGTAAATTTTGCGAAAAAAATGAAAAAATAAAATTTTGCAAGAAAATAAAAAATGATGGATTAAAGTCCAAAAACATTGGTCCAACTTTCGTACGCTTAAAAAAAACATGAAAGTTGCACCAATTTTTTTAGGTTTTACTCCAATTTTGTCAATGATGATAGAATTAAATAGATGTAGCATCATTTAAATACATGGGCACTTATTATCCATTCACAGTTTAAAAAAAAATCACCTATAAAAACTAGAATCTTTTTCTCTGAAAAGTTGCCTTCTCTGAAAAGTTGCTTTTTCCTCAAAGTTAGCATTACATTTTAAATTTACTGTCATTAAAAATTAAAAAATGCCAAAAATAATATGACAGTTACATAAAACAAGCGTAAAAATTGTAAAATAGAAACAATTTTTGCTTGAGATGTGAAAATTTATAAAGAACATTGTAGACATTTTTGTAAAAGTGCTAATTTATCCTATGATACCTAAAAAGGCTTCTTAACAGTGAGTACTTACATAAATAATTCCTTTTTTGTGTTAACTTTAAAATCGTTTAATGATGAGTGCATTATAAAGTCATTTAATAAAAAGATAAATACTTCTGCATATGTTGAGACCATTGTTTTTGAGTCAGATGCCCTAAACATGTTTTTAAATGCATTTTTTTAATTTTTTTGACTTTTCTTTTATAACCAGCAAACACAAGTGACATTAATGACAATATACACGGTAAAATCTGTCACTTTAAGGCTCGCCTACTCTGGTTTTTTTTTTAAATGTGAATGAATAGTGTTTTATCTATTTAATTCTCTTATCATTGTTTTTTTTTTCTATTGAAGCTGTTTTTACCGAGGTTTTTACCCATTTTTTATTCATTTATGAACAATAAAAGTGTCTAAATGATATTTTCTCTCTCCTAGGTGTTACTACATGTTTCCGATTCCCTGGTCAACTCAACGCTGACCTCCGTAAACTAGCCGTTAACATGGTTCCGTTTCCTCGTCTTCATTTCTTCATTTCCGGTTTTGCGCCTCTTGTAGCTCGCGGAACGATGCAATACAAAGCAGCGACCGTTAACGAGCTCACGCAACAAATGTTTGACGCCAAAAACATGATGGCGGCTTGCAACCCAAGTCACGGACGTTACTTAACCGTTGCGTCTATATTTAGAGGGAAAATGTCCATGAGAGATGTTGAGGAGCAAATGAACACTGTTCAGAATAAGAACAGTGCCTATTTTGTTGAATGGATACCTAATAATGTCAAAACAGCTGTTTGTGACATTCCTCCTAGGGGATTAAAGATGTCCGCTACCTTTATTGGTAATTCTACCGCGATTCAAGAGTTATTCCAACGTATTTCCGAACAGTTCACTGCCATGTTCAGACGGAAAGCCTTTTTGCATTGGTTCACCGGCGAGGGTATGGACGAAATGGAATTTACCGAAGCCGAATCCAATATGAACGATTTGATTTCGGAATATCAACAATATCAAGAAGCAACTGGAGACGAGTACGTAGACGAGGAATACGAGGATGGAGAACACGAGGAAATGGTTGATGGGCATTAATTTATTATAAAAAACACTGCTAAATAAAATATTCCTTCGTTTTACCTGTTTTTTAAATGTTTGTTTTTTTTTGGTGCTAACGCTACGCACCTTTTAACATCAATCGCTAAAATATAGAATTTTAGGTGAAAATTCTTTATTATTTTAAATTCTCAGTACAAGACAATTAGTCCATGATAAAAATGCGCCCCATTTTGAGAATATAACCCTTCAAAAGGCCTAAAAGAGGTGCTCTAAAAATTCACCATCAAACGAACTTACATGTAATGTTCGATTGCATTATTAAAAGAATCGTTCGAAACAAATTTTACATATTTTTAGTGCTAAAGCAGCTGAAATTGCAACCTTACTATTGCTTTCAACGATTTATTATCTCTTTTTTCATGGTTATTTATCAAAAAGCCGCAAAACCATGCCAAAATGCGTTTTTAATTTGTTGTACTCTAACACCACGCACCTTTCATAGACGCAATCTGCCAGATCTATGATAGCTTATCTAACCTCAAACTCACAAAAACAAACGTCATCTATTTACATTTACTTATTTTAGTCGTTATTCCATTATCCCTGTGCAAATAAAAGTACTATAAAGTTGCACAATCACCTCTAGTTTAATAAAAATGGTCAACGAAAGTGTTATCGACAAAAAACAATACGTTCTACCTCTAGAACCTCCAATAGCGGCTCTTGAGTTTACATCAGCTTTTGGGGGGCTGTCGGCTAAGGAAAGGCTTTATGCGCATCATATTAGTGAGGCAAGTTGGGCAGGGTCGCTTGTGACGCTGATACAAACTAGTCCAGAATCTGGCCCCATTTTTGTGCTGCTACATAAGCTTTTTGGGGCACAAACACCGGAAGATTTTAAAGAGGCCGCTTTAAAAGCTGGAATAGTTGAAAACGATGTCAAAGCGCTGTTTTCTTACACTTGTGGGGTGTATGCTAACGCTGGGAACTACAAGGTAAGTCTTTAGGGGGCTGTTTAAGAAAAACGTCATGTTAAACAAAAAATACTTGTAGGGTTTTGGGGACACGAAATTCATACCTAGCATCGATGCAAACCGTTTCGAGGGGCTACTAAAGTGCTCCAAAGTATATTCTGAGTTAGCCCCATTGTGGGGCGAGGTAAAAAACAGTATTTACGATCTCTCAGGGAATAAAACTTGCCTTGGTTACTCGTCTCAGGGAATAACAACGTATTTGTCCAAGAATTGTTCCCCTGAAGATAATGAAAAGGTTCAAAATTGGTTAAAGGGGCACAAGATCGAGTGCTATAATACTAGATTATTTAAAAATGTTTCCGAGGGTAAAATTGAGTATGAAATACGTTTAGCTGCAGCTGAAGAAGGAGAGATTTTAAAAGAGGAAAACGATGGGGTTGTCTTCAGGATAACTAAAGGGGACTACGCCCCCTTAATGTCTAAAGTGGGGCACCATTTAAGTGAAGCAGCAAAACATGCTGCTAATTCTACACAACGAGATATGCTACAAGCTTACGTCAAGTCTTTTACAACTGGGTAATTATTACAAAAATAATTTTTTTTTTCGCATTATTTGACCCCCTAAATAATTTTAAATAGATAATTTTCTACCTTGCAAAAAATATACAACAGCCACATTTTTTATATGTGTTGGAACATCTATTCAGAAAGCTAAATTCACAAAATGCACACTAATAAGAGTTTAGGGTTGGCGTGGTAGCCCCCCAAAAACCCCCCTTTAATTTACAACATTAGATCACGATGGATCTGCACCAAATTTTACAAATAGGTGCTGAATAAGATTTTAAAATGGTTTCTGCAGAAATTATTCCTCATAAAAAATATCTTCGCCCCCTAAATCTAAATGGCCCCCGAAGAGTAATATTTAATCATGTTGAATTTACACCAAACTTTGCAAACAGATGCAAAATAAGATTCTTAAAAACTTTTTTGTTTAAATGTCCTCCAAATGGAAAGAAATCTTTGGGGGCTATTTAATTAAAGGGGACTTTTTGGGGGGCTACAACGCCAGCCCTAAACTTTTATTAGTGTGCATTTTGTGGATTTAGCTTCCTGAATAGATGTTCTGACAGATATAAAAATTTAGGCTGTTGTATATCTTTTGTAAGGTAAAAATCTATAAATTTAGCCAGTAAAATAAATAAAAAAGCAAAAATGTAAATTTTTAATAAAAATGGATTAAAAACTAAAAGTATTGGTGCAAATTGCGTCCCCCTGTTAAAAAAACAACAATTGCACCAATATTTTTTAATTTTAATCCATTTTTTCAATTTTTATACTTCCAAATATTTTTTTGTCGCAATTTTTTATTATTTTTTCCTTAGCTCTTTAGACGAACATAAAAACGGTTCAAGACATTGGATCAGAGATAAATCGCCAGCTGTAGAAACGTACATTGGATTTATTGAGACATATAGAGACCCAGCTGGGGCACGAGGTGAATTTGAGGGCTTCGTGGCCGCAGTAAACCGTGAAATGAGTGCTAAGTTTACAACTTTGGTCGCAAACGCTGAGAAATTCTTACCGTTGTTACCGTGGTCCAAAGATTTTGAAAAAGATCATTTTTTAAAGCCTGATTTTACAAGTTTGGATGTACTGACGTTTGCTGGAAGTGGGATTCCGGCTGGAATTAATATTCCAAATTGTAAGTAAAGAGAAAATTTTTGCGAAATTTTGGTTTTAAGAGTGAAAAAATTTGATTTTTGGTGAAATTGGTAATTAAAATTTAAAAACATTGGTGCAACTTGTGTACTCCCTTTGGGAACATGAAAATTGCACCAAGATTTTTTGGTTTTAATCCATTTTAATTATTTTAATAATTTTTATGCAGTTTTAATTAATTTTTATGAAATTTTAACTAATTTTTAATATTTTTCTACAATTTTTTTTATAGATGACGATATTCGACAAACAGAAGGTTTTAAAAACGTTTCTTTAGGGAATGTAATCCCAGCAAGTTACCAAATGTCCAAAACGCCTTTTTTGAGTGAATCTGACGCAGAATTATTGCAAAAATACCGAATTCCTGCGTTTGAACTACAGGTAATTTTTTTTTCAATTTTCAAAATAGCTAGGTTATTATTAAACTTACAGAAAAAATCATTCGTTGCAAATTTGTGCACAATTTAATTCTCTACAAAAATGCTTCCATTGTTTTTTTTTCGTAAAGTTACTCATTTTCAAGAAAAACACAAATATGTAAAAATATCGCTTTAATTAAACAGAAAAAATAATTTCTTGCAAATTTGTGTAGAATTTAATTCTCTACATAAAAGTGCCCTAAGTTTTTTTTCGTTAAGTTGCTAATTTTCAAGAAAAACACAAATATGTAAAAATATTACTTATTATTAAACTTTCAGAAAAAGTCATTCTTTGCAAATATGTGCACAATTTAATTCTCTACCTAAAAGTATCCTATGTGTTTTTTCGTAAAGTTACTCATTTTCAAGAAAAACACATGTAGAAATATCGCTTATTATTAAACTCACAAAAAAAATCATTCTTTACAAATTTGTGCACCATTTAATTCTCTACAAAAAAGCTTCTAATGTTTTTTTTGTCAAGTTGCTAATTTTCAAAATAAATACAAAAAATGTGAAATTTTTTTTTTGTTTAAGGTCGGTTTGCACGAACTATTAGGCCACGGCTCAGGCAAACTATTACGTCGTGAGACCAACAACACCCTAAACTTCCCTTCAGCCTTAACCGATCCATTAACCGGACAGGTTATAACCGCTTGTTATGAACCTGGCGACACTTATGATGTTAAATTCGGCCCGCTTAGTTCTACATACGAGGAATGTAGAGCCGAGGCCGTTGGATTGTATCTCAGTCTTGAACCTAGTGTTTTGGAGATATTCGGCCATATAGGACCAGATGCTGATGACGTCATTTATGTTAATTGGTTGTCGTTGGTTTGGGCGGGAGCTGGTAAGGGTTTGGAGATGTGGGAGCCTGGTCGAGGCTGGTTGCAGGCACATTCACAGGTTAGTCTTATTTTTGGGGCAAAAAAGGAAAAAAATTGGAGAAAAATGTGTTTTTTTGGTAAAGATGGATTAAAATTTAAAAATATTGGTGCAATTTGCGTACGCTTTTTCGGAAAACGCATATTGCACCAATGTTTTTTGTTTTAAATCCATTTTTTGAATTTTTTAGTTACTATCGTGGACATGGAATTTAAAACGATCAATTTTTGCATTGTAAATATGATCAAAATAGTGGCTTAAACATCTCAAGTTTTGCGACGTGGATATTAACTAGAAACATTTCTTTGATGTTTAACGAAGATTAGAGCCTTATTGTTATCCTAAAACAAAATTATTTAAAAAAGGAAATATCTCCTTACTATTTTTCTCGCCTGCAGCACATTTTACATAATTTATTTTAATAAAATACATTTGACGTATTTGTTGTCAAAATAACATTCGAAAACTGACATACAAAAACCCCATTCACAGTAGGGTAAAATTCAAAAAATTAAAGGTGGCTGATAAAAAATCATTTAAAATTCCATGTCCACGATAATACATTTACAGCTAATTGGTAAAAATGAGATTTTTATTGCCAAAATAAGTATTTTTTAAAATCGGCATTGCTAGAATTTATTAAAAACAAATTTTTTAAAGGCAATATCGCAAAGCATATAAACTGTGGTTATGTAATGTTGGTTGCATAAAATCAACAAAAAACAGCACTTTCTGGTCATTGCTCAGTGGGTTTATAAGAATTAATTTTAATTAAAAATTGTGCTTACCAGCAACATAAATAAACAAAGTACAAGTTGACATATTCTAAGGGTCCATCAATAAACGTTTGGCAATTTAAAATGCTAAAAAATAGTGCTTCAAAATTGCCAAAATTCTGTATTTAAACGCTTATTGATGGACCTTTAGAATATGTCAACTTGTGCTTTGTTTAGTTATGTTGCTGGTAAGCACAATTTTTAACTAAAATTAACTCTTATAAACCCACTGAGCAATGACCAGAAAGTGCTGTTTTTTGTTGATTTTAGGCAACCAACATTACATAACCACAGTTTCTATGCTTCGCGTTTTTTGGTCCAACAATATTTTTTAATAAAACAATTTGTTTTTAGGCACGTTACGTCCTAGCTCAAGTTTTAATCGAAGCAGGTGTAGTCAAGGTCACCCAGCCTTCAGAAAATGACCTTTTAGTGACCTTGGAGCGTTCCGCTATTAAAACCACGGGTCGCGAGGCCATTGGGAACTTTTTACTGAAATTACAGATTTATAAATCAACTGGCAACGTTGCAGCGGCTGAAAAGATGTATAATAAGTATTCGGAAGTGTCGGAACCTTGGTTGTCTTGGAGGAGTATTGTGATGAACAATAAACAACCGAGAAAGATGTTTGTGCAGAGTAATACGGTTTTAGATGAATCTAAAAGTGTGGTTAGGTTGGTTAACTATGACGCAAGCGTTGAGGGATTAATTCAATCTTGGAGTGAACGGCTGCAGAATGTTGAGTTTTATTATGAAGCGCTTTTAAGTCTTGCCAAAAAAGATGCGCATCATTTTTAAAATAAAAAAATTCTAATAAAAAAAAAAAATTTAACAGCAAAAAAAATTAGTTTTAAGAAACTTCAAATTTTTTAAATCTATGTATTTCTACTTTTAAATATGGCATTTTAAATCAATACTATTTTAGGTATTTTTATATAAATGAATAAAAATAGGATTGTTGTTTTTTTAAGTGCTTTTAAACTAAAAATAAAAAATATTCCACTTGTGAATTTTTGTAAATTAGACATTTTCTTGCAATAATAAAATGTTCATACAAAAAACAATTTTTTAATTTTTCTTGTGTTTTCCTAAACTGCAATTTTTTGCTTTTAAGAGCAAAAAAAAAACAAGAGCGGATTAGATCAGTGAGTGGCATAGATCATTTAAAAAGTTACACTTCGCAGATGGGTTATTTTTTTATTGTTATATAAAATGTTACACATTCTATATGATACTCTTCGCAGTAGATGATTAAAAAGGTGCATTTTTTATTTTATTAAAAAAAAACGTAAAACTTATTTTTTTTTGTAAACGGGTGGGGATACAAAAAAATTACTGGATGCTTTTTTATAGGAAAAAATACAATCTTTAATTTAGTTAAGAATATTTTTCTTCGTAAAATTGATATTAACCGAAATATGAATTTTTTTCAACTTTCGGGGTGATTTCAACACTCTATTTATTATTTGATTTCTTTCAAAAACAATAGGGTTCTTCCCGCAAACGAGATTGATTTTTGCACCAAATCTCAAGTCAAAATTTTTGCTCTAGGATGAATATTAACGATTTTAGAGAAGGTCCGAGTAATCGCAATATACTCTTTTGCGAAGAGTATAATAACCTGGTTTTCAAAAGAAAAAAAAAATACAGTCTAAAAATAATCTTTATTTATTTATTTATTATAAATTAATAAGGTGTACGTTTTAAATCGAAGAACACAGACTTTTATGCATCTTACAAATAATAAAGGAATATTACACATTTTAAAAACGCCCCCAAAATTTTTGGCTAAGATAGGAGTTGAAATTTTAAAATAAAAGATGTCGCTACTAAACCAATTTTTTTTACACAAAGCACTTTTAATTATACGTTGCATTCTTTTGGGTATTTAGAAATAAGTCCTTATGCGCACAAAAAAAACTGTACAGCATTCTAAGTTTTTTAGTGGCTCCATCTAGTGTTTAAAAATTCCCAAATCCCCTCTTAATATCAAGGCTATTAATCCTAAAAAATACAAAAGTATGAATCACTATGAAGGTGGTCGGGCCCACGTATAAACATAACCGTCTTGACACGCGGTTATAATACAATCCGGCCTAAACACTAACGAAGTTAACCGTTCATGAGCTATTTTTTTACACACTAAAGGTTCCAAAGTTGGACACTCGTCCAATCTTGGACACGCTGGGTTCCCTACAAGTTGCAGCGGGTCTATTCTCTTTTTAACACGGGGAATTGATGGTATTAAAGCCTCTTCTGGAAGCTCCCATAGGCAGATTTGTGTGTCGTGCCCTACAGAGCCTAGACGGTAGCAGGAATCCCCCTCGAGGTACCAGTCGAAAGCTACTGAGGCCACCTAGTGGACAAAATAGCTTTTAAAATGTTGAATTTGTAGCCCAATCATTCTACTAATGCCCCCAAAAAAAAATCCCAACCAAGATCTGCTTATGTAGGTTTGTAGCCACTACCCCCAGGAACATAAAAGTGAAAAATTCCCACAAAATTTCCGTGACGTTTAGCCCCCATCTTGCATAAAACTGAGGAGTTAGTTTTTTGTTAATACCTAAACTATTTGGCACTTTTAAAAAAAGTTTTAAATTATTTTAATAAGAATACAATCATTTTTAAAAAAATAATAAATGACCAATATGAACGATTTTATAGCACTTTGAAAATGTGCTAATTTGATCCTACAGAGAACGCTGCAATCTATGCTTCAGGACTCTATGACTAAGATAGACGATTATGATGAAATAAGGTGATTTTCAAAGAGCTATAAAATCGTTCATCTTGGTGATTTATTATTTTTTTTAAAAATGATTGTATTCTTATTAAAATAATGTTCCTAAAAATTTTTAAAACTTTTTTTAAAAGTGTCGAATAGTTTAGGTATTAACAAAAAACTAACTCCTCACTTCTATGCAAGATGGGGGCTAAACGTCACGGAAATTTTGTGGGAATTTTTCACTTTTATGTTCCTGGGGGTAGTGGCTACAATCCTGCATAAGCAGATCTTGGTTGGGATTTTTTTCTAAGGAACCTACAAATTTTAATTAGAATAATTGAGCTACTTAGTTGGAGGAGCAATGAACTGGGGATACGGTGGACTCAGGTTCAAACCCTGACAGCGTATTAGCCTTTTTTATTTTTATTCCTTCTTTAAAAAATAAAACCTTGAATTTAAAGAGTTTTTAGGATAAAATTTTGTACTTAAGCTCGTTTTTTGTTTAAAAAAAATGTCAAGGGGGCACTTCTTCTACTTAACTTACCCAAGATCGGTGTCCTTGCCCTCGTGCCACAACTCGTTTTTGCTCCATGGAATAAATAGTAACCAAGTCATCTTCCCCCCCTACTGCTAAAAATTTTCCGTCCGCTGACCACGCAACACACAAGAGCCCCCCAAAATACGATCTTGCGGTCCCCAAAATATCCATATTATCATATTGAAAAACACGTAAAAGTCCGTCTTGCGTTACCACCGCTAGTTGCCCCCCATCGGGGCTGAAAGCCATGTCATTTATCGACGATCCTAACGTTCCTAGAAGCCATCGAAAAAGGGGGTTACGCGTTGACTTGGTTTTGCACGTAGATATCGTAAAACCTTCCCCTGCTTTAAAGGGTTGGTAATGTGGGGCTGTGGATCCGCAGGGGAGCTCTTCGTTATACACGTAAAGCTGTCCAGAGGAATGCGCCGCTAGGAACAGGGATTTATTCCCAGGGACCCACTTTAAGCACGTAACTCTACTTTTGTCTATTAAGCGTTCCTCGTTAAATAGCTTGGTCATTTCTTTTTTTATAGGGTCTATTAGTTGTATCTGCCCAGTACTAAAGCCAATTAATAAACTAACACTGTCTAAACTTGCGGAACACACGTTAAAATCATGACACGTCGGGTTAGTCCCCTTATACACCTTTTTCTCTAATGGTTTGCTTAAATCAGCTGCTTTTTTGATGCCTTTATACACATAGACGTATAGTTCGCGTCCGTGGTTGAAGCAAATCCTTTCGCCTTGGTCAGGAAGCGTAACTAAAGACACTCTAACCTGTGGGGGCGTCTGCCCCTGGGGTTGGTATCCAACTCGATTAGGACGCGAATACTCGCTGAGCGTCATGAGACGATACGTCCCTTCACGAGTTGCAAACTGTGTTTTAACATCGCCAGGCTCGCCTAAAGACCTGTCCAAGGAGCGGTCCCCAGCTTCTAATAAAGACTGGCTACACAATGTTTCTGATCTTGCCATTTTGGGGCTTGAAGTTCTCGAAGGCATTCTACATCGTTTTTCGCGTTCTAAGGTTGTATAATTGTTTGGGCATTCGTCATGTGACGCTATTTCGACTTGTAAAGAGGACCATTTCGCTAAATTCGATAAATTATAAGTTTAATTTGACGTTTTGTGTTGATTTAACCTTTTTTTTAAGCAAACTTCAAGGACGCGTGATAGCACGGAGTTTTTAGCCTAAAGCTGCGTTTACTGCTGTCGTAACACAAGGGTTGGGCTATCGATTAATGCGTTAAGGCGCGCTTACGGCTCCGTGTCGCATCGATTGTTGTAGAACAGGGCCGTACTAATGTTTTTGGGTGTGCAAATCAAGAAAAACACATTGTAGCATAAGTTTATTGTCCAATTACGTTTATTACGTACAATTTAACGTTTAAATACAGTTTTATAAATAAATAAGGTCGTTTTATGGTTTAATATGGCGTATAATTTAAAATAAGCTTAAAATATGACTTAATCAACATCAATTTTTACATCATCTTCTTCGCAAGTTTTTTGGCGTTCTCTAAAGTCATCATGTTGATTTATAACGACTCCTGATGGTTGCTGAACTCCTGATACGCTTAGCAATGTCTTATTTGGTATTTTGTTTGGTTTTTTTAATAATTCTTCAATTGAATATGGATTTTTCTTTGTTTCAGGTTTACTTTTCTCCTCAGGTGAGCTGTCTTCCTGTTTTATGACGAATTGCTGATTTGGAGTGGGGAATCTGTGATAAGCTGCAGCCGGAAGCATAAGGTTAGTCCAAGATGGAGTACTTCCGCTTGAATCTGTGTGGTGATTAGTCGAAACGTGTAATTGGTGTTGGAGGGAAAGTCTGTTGTTTGGGGAGTATTGGGGAGTATCTTGGGGGTATGGGAGGTAAGGCAGACTAGTACTCATGTTTGGGGGAAGCTTTGAGTAGATTTCGCGTTTTATCATTGAATCTGTAACAAACAAAAAATATTTTTTGTCTCCAATTTAAATGAAACTTATTTTGTAGATTGCTTTTTTGGAGTAACATACGAAACTGCATTTAATTTTTTTTGTAGAAATAAAATTTTTAAAATAAGAGCATTTTGAAAAAATTAGGGTGTCGCGTTCAAAGTTGCATTCAAAAGTTCATAGCAATTAAATCAAAAGCATAAATAGTATATTAAAACATAGAGTTTTATAAGAAACGTTTTTTAGCACGCGTCCAGGTTTGGAAAATGAGCCGCGCAGCGGCGAGTTTTCCAATGGACAAGTGATAAAAAACGCCTTATAAAACGAGTTTTTTATACTATTTTTTATATTTGCATCATTTAATTCATTAAAAAGCATTTTTAATTTGAATTAAAAACTTAAGATGAAATTTTGTTTTTATGACCAACCTTATAGCATAACATTGACATTTTGAAGTAAAAAATAAATTAAAGTTAGACATATTGAATAATGACATTTGTAAACTTTACTCATTTAATACTGAATGAATAGGCGTTTTTGAGAAATGTAACCGTTGATATCGTTTCTCCAATTCTTCTAGTTATTCCCTCTACAAAAAAACTATGTCCCCCGATTGATTATAATAGTAAAATTTGTAAATAAAAAGTACCTTGCAAGAAAAAAATTCATCTTTTTGCATCAGGAAAACCAACCAATAAAATAAAATTTTGGGTTTAATAATGAAGCAATTCAGAAACTTTAAAAAACCAAATTTTGGGTTTCATAATGTGCATATTATAGAACGCAAATATAAAAACTTTTTTAAGTGCCAGATTCGGATTTAGCACCTCAATTTACATAAGCTTAGAAGGCATTTATTGGTGGCAAAAATTATTTGTGGCTGTGACGAATAAAAAAGTGCGAATATTTGGACCTTAGTTCAAAAAGAGATAAATTTTGAAAAAATAGATTTGCCTGAAACTTTGTTTTAATACTAATTGATTAACTCGTAGAAAACAAATCACCAATCAGATCTTTGTAAAGTGGTCTCATTTTTTTGATACAGCTTTTCAAAGTTGACCAAATTTTCTAAAATGCAATATTTTTGTTTGTTTTGATGAAAAAAAAGCAATCTACAACATGAATCTACAAAATAAAATAATTTATGGTGCTAATAATTCACCAAATGCACCTTTTAAAAGTTTTAGAACATTTTAGGATTAATTTAAAAAATACCTTCATTAAAAACACTACTTAATAAGGACACGAGCCGTCATAAAAATGTGGCAAATTCTTTAAACTATTCTCTAATGCCAATAAAACACAGGCAGGTGTTTACCCTACGAAATTAGTTAAGAATAGAGATTCAAATTCACAGATTCGAAGATCTGTACTCCTAGAAGCTAGCATAAGTCATCTCCAGTGAGCTCCCGTCAATTCTACTAAATAGCACATCTACATGAGGGCCCCATCGTATATTTAAACTAAATGTAGTTTTGAAAACTAGACAAATATGGCTACAAACGTATTATGGTTTCATTTAAAACAGATATTTCTTTGTGCCAAAAATCTGACTCCAAAAAAATATTACAATGATTTGTGAAGTCAGATTTTTGATACAAGGAAATAACCGATTTAAATGAAAACATAATACGTTTGTAGCCCTATTTTTGTAGTTTTCAAAACTACATTTAGTTTTAATATACGATGGGGTCCTCATGTAGATGTGCTATTTAGTAGAATTGACGGGAGCTCATGACTTAACGAGCTTCTAGGAGCACGTTTCTTCAAATCTGTGACTTTGAATCTCCAGCCTTAATATTTACCTGAATAGGACCTATGATGCATAGACATTTCAGGTGGGTCAGGCCAGACTCCACTATTACGTAAAATTCTATTAACCGAGCTCACTGAAGGAATATTGTGTGGTTCGCAAACTCTTTGAGAGATTAATTGTTCGCGAATTTCCCAAGCAAACATTCCTGGGTTTTCTTGCTTGAATCGGAGGATTTTTTTGACCACTGTTGGTGTTGCTACTTGCTGCAAAAAAAAACTGCTAAAATTTGCTATATTAAGCGTTAAGAGTTTCGCACTTAGGGGCCTCATATCTCCAAGAATATATAAGATAGATATTTTTTAACATTTTTTTTGGGTCTTTAGGCATGCCTCAACAACGTACCATCGCGTTTATGCGCCAATTTTTGGCGCTAATTTTTAAAAACAATTTTTTCTCTTTTCAAATATATTTAAGGGTAATTAGGGTATCATCCCTTTGAAACGGAAACATCAAAAAGGGGTGTTTCTATCCCTTTTATTGGTTATCAACCCTCTAGATCTTGCAAACACGCTGCACGCACTGCGATGTTCCTTTGTTTGTCTTTGAGTTACCCGCCTCCTTGATATGTTATGTCACATTAACTACTTATCGTATTCTGCAGTTAAATTTGAATTATTTCACAATTATTTCACTTGACCCTTATTGTCAATAGCATTTTAATTAGTTCTCATTGTAAAATTGCATTTTTTGCGCTTTAAATGCACAAGAAACTTTTGAAATAGTGCTAGAAAAAGTTTAGATTAAAATAAAGATAATATTGTATATCATAGTCATGGGAATACAAATAATTGCCGTTTCTAATACTTAGATGCATCAAAAAAATATCCTATAACGTTTTTTGTAAAAATTATTATGTCGATAAAATCTAATGCAAAAATGTATTGACACCCTGTGGACAATCCAAAAATAGGTGTTATTTTTATGCCAAAAAAAGATTAAAGTGCACTTGATAAGAACTTTATTAGAGTTAATATAATGAAATAATGTGGGAAAATAACTTTGATTTACCACCTGAACAATCGCAACACTTAATTTAGTTGATAAGCTCAAAAAATCTGGTTTTATTCAAACTTGAAAAAATGTACACATTCCCAAAATTTGTATTTTAAAATCGATTCTTACAACCCTAAAAAGCTGTCTTATATTTATCAATTTTGGGCATTTTAAAGGTTTAAAATGAGTGCTGCCATCTAAGGGAATTTTTGTAACATAAGACTGCAACTAGGTGGCGTCATAATCTTAACTCTTCTATACGTTTCTAAGACGTTTTTTATAACTCAAAATAAATTACTTACTGATAATTACAAAAATTTCTTAGCAAAAGGGTCTTTTTTTTAATAGAGAGAAAAAGACCTTTTGAAGTAAATTAAAACTTACCTTAGTTTTTGAACCTCCAATAGAACCAGGTCGAATAGACCCAGTTTCGTAAAACCGAGTCAGAATCTTGGATACACAACCGTGTGAAACTAGAAGTTGTCTGGAAATATCACAAGGCCGGACTCCTAAAAGGGCCAATTCTACTATTCTTCTTCTTACGCAATCTGGTAATGGCCTTCCGTTTACGAATACACCACCAAGCTGATTGACCCCTGCTTGACCTTGAAACAAGACAAATAGCAAAAATTACTAATAGATCAGTCGGTAACGTAAAAAAAGTCTCTTTAAGTGGTTAATTTTGTGGCTAATGCCTCTAGCGTGCGTTTGTATTATTATTTTTCCAAATATTTCACCTGCTTCTAATATTTAAAATTGACGCAATTTTATCTACGATTTCGTGACCTTTTTTAATGTTTAAAAAATCGTTCTCATCAAGTTCAACAGTTATTTTTAAGAGTTGTAAGAACAGGTAATAAATTTTGATTTCCTGTATGATAAAATCAAAAATTTTATTAATCTAATCTTTAACAACCTATTTAATGAACTATGACACTTCTTTTGGTGCAATAAAAAGTGGAGTGCAATAAATTCTTAAGAAATTAACGATGACCGCAATTAAAAAGAATAATTAATTAATAATTAACAGCCGGAAGCTACAAAGTATTTAAAAGAAGCAAAAATAGAAAGATAAAATTTTACAATAAGACAGCACCAAATTTAAATTTTTTGTACTGCAAGTTAAATAAATCAATTAAATATAAAACCGTTCTGACGACAAGTGTACTAATAATCAAAGTCATAAAAAAAGAAGCTCTTTACTTAACAAATCTTGCTTGTTAAATCTGATAAGATAAACATCTAATATTTTTAAAACCTGTTTTTGATATTGCTACTGATTTTGATTACTGAGGTTTGTATTCGAATCATATTACAGAGGTTTTTTAATAATATACTACAATTTTGTTTTTATTTCAATACAGGATTTTTTCAATTTTTCAGGACTTAAACAGAATTTTTAAAATTCCTATTTCAAAACACATATTTGCAAGTTAAATTGTTGTCAAATTATTATAATTAAATTGATACCTACGGGTACAAAAATAAAAAGCGAGAAATAGAATTAATTTTAATTACACAATTCGCAAAGAACCGGGAACAAAATAGTTCTTTTTTCGACCTAGCTATTATTTCTAAATTAGCCAAAACAAAACCAGCTGCAACTTCTTAAAATGTCATTTCTTCAACACCGTAATTATTTAAATTTTTATCTAATAATAAGTACCCATGCAAATCTAATGACTTTTAGATATGTTTAATATAGACCAGTCAAAAAAATATTGAACTAACCAAAAAATAATTATTAACTTATGTAAAAAGGCTTAGACAGTTGCAAGAGACTTAAAGCTGACGCGCCACCTACTGGAACAAAAGATAAGTAATGTGCTTTTAAAATAGTCCACAAGATGGCAGCACATCTTTATTTCGCGTAAATTACTCAAAGTAAAATGTATTTAGGTGCAAAAGAAATTTATTTGTCAGAAATTAGTTTTTTTTTTGTTTAAGACAAAAAAATACCTAACATTTTGCAATTATTTAAAAAACAAAATGATTATTTAAAAAAAAGCACAGTGTACGCTATTCAATTTTAAATTAACATAAAATAATGACTTGTGCAGTAACCATTTAAGTTTTTATCAGTTTTAGAATTATGATGTCTTCTTCTCTTTACAATGAACAATCAGAATAAATGTCAAATTTAAATACTGCATTTGTTTTACGGCTGTTAAACTATACCATTACAATTTAACCTATGACTTTTACTGTTTAAAAACCATGCGTACAGTGTGTTCAAAAATTACAGCAAAATATTTTGTCTTATTCCCTGCATATTTAAGTTTTTTAAATTTAAGGGATTCCTTACCTGTATGGGGCATTTTTCAGGAACAACAATCCTGAAAAAAAATTAACATTAATTAATAACTTTAAATATGGCTTTCAAACTTGAGTATACTAACATGACTGATTTTTTAATTAAAAAAAAAGTACGTAATAGGTACAAGTTTAAGGGTAGAAAAATCCATGCGTGTTTCAAGATGCAAATTTGTACAGCAACCAGAATAATTTGGCTTAAACACGTTGCGCTTGTGATTTTGATTTACATTAAACTCATATTTTTCATAAATATAAGATTAATCAATATTTTAATTTTTCATGCATACTTAACTAAATCTGATTAGTTTATGGCTAATCGTACTTTGCTTTAAACTTTGATTAAAGTGAACGTGCACAATTTATTTTTAAAACAGTCACAATGTGACGTAAAACGATTTTTTAATTTTTTTTTTTTTTAATTTGCGAAGAGTGCAAACTTTTACCAAAAATCCTAAGAAAATTGTTTCGTCGTTTGCGAAGAGTATATTTTTTTGATGTTTTCCTAACGAACAAAAACCATCTTTAAAAAAATTCTGAAATTTTTCTGAAATGCGTGAAAAATTGAAAAAATCAAATTATTATTCTTAAGGGTAGCATAAAGGGGTAGTATTTTGTTAAAGCGTGTCGAGGGGTCGTTAAATACCTCTCTTATGTAAAATGCTTTTATTCTTGCACCGATTACAAAATTAATCGTATAACGCTTTTTTTATATGGTTCGTAAAACACGAAGGTATTTTTTAACACCTCTTAAGGAGAAATTTTATTTTTTAGGGTACAATATAATATAAGTAAGGGTAGATCTACCTAAAAATGGCCAGCAACATTTTAAATATGTTCAAAAATGATTAGCAAAAAAGATTGCCTCTTATTTTTTAGATTGATTTTTTTGTCGTAAAAAATAAATCTGTATTTTAAGTTTTTCTAAAAAATTTTTTTTTCTTATTAGAGTACACAAAAAATGAGGTGGCACGTTTGTAGCTGCCTTTAAAAGTACACCTTGTCCTTTGATTTGTAAACCAATACTTAAGAATAATTTAAAACCCTTTTAAAGCTCTAATAACATAATAAAAAATAAAAAACCCTTGTTGACAGATCGTTATATAAAATCGTATACAAATAATGATGTGGCTGCCTTCCTTTGGTAAATAAATATTAATATAATCGGCAAATAAGTAGTATCAGATATTCCAAATGATTATCTTGATTATAGTGATCGGAGCTAATCAAATATCAATCATATCTAAAATAAGGCTACCTCTATCTCCGGACTTATAAATAATTCAGTATATTGAAATGTCGTTACGCTGCTATATCAAATGGTTGGTTACTTGGGTGGCTTCATTAGCCCATTGTTTTCATAACAATCATTAAATATCTACCAGATTATTAAATTTATTTTAATAAGGTGCCACGTTGTCTGTAAAAATGCCTCACAGAAGGCAGTTAGAGTTTTCTAATTTCATAGGCAACTTAAAACACGACACAAAAAATCAAAAGGCAGATTTGTATTGTTTATTTGTTACAGTTAAGCAAGAAGTTTCAGGTGATAAGAAGGTTTCTTACTGAACCCATCTATCAGCGACAATAAATAAAATTACAAAATTATTAAGAACAGAAAAGTTACTACTGCATTCTACTGGTGGTAACTCCATTTCTAGGGAGGCTACAAATGTCAAAACAAGTTTAAAAGGAATGTTTTTATTGCTGTTAATAATTCCATCAATTTTATCATGTTTTGACAAACCATTTGTAAGATATTTACTATCAAGTATTTGTAGTGAAGTAGACTTAAAGGGCCAAGGAGTGTAGTTTTTAAACGGCGGCGGTGCCCCCTACCCTAGGACATGTCGAGTGTATTTGTCTAATTTTTCGTCCTTTATCTAGGCACTTAAAAGATGCACAAGTTTCAGGCGGGACACCCTGTATGCACAGTTTTGTAGGTAGATTTTCTGCGGGGTAATTAAGGGCACCCTGGAGATTTGAAGAAGTTTTTATCATTTCGTACGTGTGTGTTCTTTACTGTTAAGCAGGATGCAAATACCGGTCTTACTTACTTGCATTTTGCATAATCTTTCAGTGAGTTATGAAAATTATTTTTAATTTTGCTACCGTGCACTTTAAATTTGATTTTACACTAATTAGGCATGGTTTTTTGCAATGTCAAAAGTTTTGTAAAGTTTCGTTACTTATAATATAAATATTTATTAAAATTATTAGGAAAAGGTTAAAAATAACAAGCATTAAAGAAATTCATAATTTGCATGTTGCACAAAATGCAAAAATAAATTTTGTATATACCTTTGGCTTTACATAATTTTAAATGATTAAAATGACAAAAAAAAGTAGTAATTTAAATTTTATTTAATTTGTGCTTTTAAGCTCCTTAAGCTTTATTATACAGGGTGATCTTTATAAAGTAAATTTCTATACTTTTAGCCCAGGATTCTCCTTTTTACCTGATCCTGTGAAAAGGACAATAACTAAAATTTTGCATAAAAAAACATTCTATTCTAGCGGTTTTTTTAAAGCACCTGACAAGTGTTGCCATAATATTTTACCCTTGTATTAGATAAAAATAAGACCCGTATCACATCATATTTTCCTGCAGTTTTATACCTTTAATTAGTCCTTTTTTAATTTTTTATTGTGCACGCGATATTCAGGATAATGACAAATATTACATAATCGTATTTTAATATTTTAATCTTTGGGTTTTGCTTCTTTTTTGTACATAAAATTAAGGAGCACTGTTTTATTTTTACAAAAGGATGATTGCTTATAAAAAAAAGGTCCATGGAAGCACTGGTCAAGGATTTTAAAGCCCTGAGCGTAAGCAAAGGACCCTTGTTCTAAAAATGCCAAAAAGGACTCATTTAATATTTATCCTAATTTTGCACATTTTGGTAGTTATTTTTGCGATTCATGTGGACTTTCTTGAAGAATTTAAAGGATTACTTAAAGGACTATCTAAAAAATGCAAAGGACTTCTTAAAAACTCAAAAGGACTATAATCATTATCATTTTTTACGGTTAAACAAGAACCTATTTTTTGTACAGTAAAAAAGCATGTTAAAATACATTATTTCGCACAGAAAAATCAAAAAAAGTTCGTTTTTTAAGGAATATTAATTAAAAAGGACAATAAATAAAGACACTTACCTTATAAACAGCTCCTGTTTGATCCTGGACTTCTTACAAATTCACACGCTCCAAAATCTGTTTAAAATTAGTTTCTTCTTAAAAAAAAGCACTTTTCTTGAAAAAAGCACTCGTTCTTGGTACAAAAATCCTTGCCAGGACCAAGATCCTTTCCCAAATTAACTTATTTCCCTACAAACTGTTAAAAGACACTGTTTTTTAGCCCCAACAACGGTTAGAACTTTAAGAACCCTTTAAAATAAACCAAAAAATTATCAAGGATTTCTAAGGACTTTCTAACACTATTAAGGACTATTTAACACTCATTTCTATCCAATTAAACGTCGCTTACTCTAACAAACTCGTGTGAAGTCAATGTTACGCCACCGTGTAGTGCACTTGCCGCTCGCTGTGGCTCTTCTTCAGTTGATAATGCCCTAGGGGTCGTAAGGATCCGCCCTAAATGACAGCCAATACACAAGCACAGAAGCAATGTGGGCTGGACCTAGCATTCTATAGTTATTACACGAGGAATCATTGGTATTTCAAGTGATGATTTTTACTTATAAGTGCCTAAGTGCGGGAAAGAAATTGTCCTTTTAGCGCAATTATTCTAATTAAAATTTGTAGGTTCCTTTAAAAAAAATCCCAACCAAGATCTGCTTATACAGGATTGTAGGCACTACCCCCAGGAATATAAAAGTGAAAAATTCCCACAAAATTTCCGTGACGTTTAGCCCCCATCTTGCATAAAACTGAGGAGTTAGTTTTTTGTTAATACCTAAACTATTCGGCACTTTTGAAAAAAGTTTTAAACATTTTTAGGAACATTATTTTAATAAGAATACAATCATTTTTAAAAAAATAATAAATCATTAATATTAACGATTATATAGCTCTTTGAAAATCACCTTATTTTATCATAATCGTCTATCTTAGACGATTATGATAAAATAAAATTTTTAAAACTTTTTATAGGTATTAACAAAAAACTAACTCCTCACTTCTATGCAAGATGGGGGCTAAACGTCACGGAAATTTTGTGGGAATTTTTCAATTTTATGTTCCTGGGGGTAGTGGCTACAAACCTGCATAAGCAGATCTTGGTTGGGATTTTTTTCTGTGGGCATTATTAGAATGATTGGGCTATTAATAATTAAAAATTAGTTGTAACACCTATTACTAGGTTTTTTGCTAAATTAAATTATTTTGATAAACATGCTAGGCTACTTTTTATTATAGTTCTCCTTACTTATGAAGAATTTTTATCATTTTGTATTACTTAGAAAAAAGGCCGTACAAAATAAATATTGAGCAAAAGTAGTGCGTTCTAAGAGAGAATACATTTTTCTCGAATCTATTTACACAGAACAGAAATTAATTTCGTTTTGCCTAATTACCTCACTACTTTTGCTCAATATTTGTAAGGCCTTTTTTCTAAACTACGCAGATACAAAATAAAAAAATGTCTTTTTATAAATTAGAAGAACTGGCTGCCTGTCAAAATGTTGCAAAAAACCTAGTTAAGGGTGTTAAAACCAATTTTTAATTTTTGAAGCCCTATTATTTCAGAAATGGGGCACACTATACGATAACCATTTGCCAAATATATTTAAAATGTGTTTAGCAAGCTGCATGCCACATTTCAAAGCTCTAAGTTAACGCAAAAGATTTTTCCGCTTTGCGAACATCTATTTTATATTTTTGTAGAAAAAAGGACCTTTTTAAAATATCCTTATAACGCCGTTTTATAATGTTCTATCGTGTCGCCCTGTCCTTATCTAACTGTGACGTTTTTTATCCGTTACAAAATTACCCACACACGTGATAGATAAAATCATAAAATAAAGAAAAACAGGTACAACGGTAGTTATTAGTAAAAGAAGACCCTTTAAATAGGGGCATTTATTGTAGACAGGAACAAAAAAATTAGTGCAAACTGAAGCGTACGAATTGCAAAATAAACTGTTCGTAAAATTTTGTTTTTTTTTTAAAGACAGGACTATACATAAGTGCAATAAAAAGTAATACAAAATAATATATTAAAACATTGAGTTTTATAAGGAACGTTTTTTAGCACGCGTCCAGGTTCGGAAAAAGAGCCGCGCAGCGGCGAGTTTTCCAATGGGCAAGTGATAAAAAACGCCTTATAAAACGAGTTTTTTATACTATTTTTTATATTTGCATCATTCAATTTATTAAAAAGCATTTTTAATTTGAATTAAAAACTTAAGATGAAATTTTGTTTTTATGACCAACCTTATAGCATAACATTGACATTTTGAAGTAAAAAATAAATTAAAGTTAGACATATTGAATAATGGCTTTTGTTAACTTTACTCATTTAATACTGAATGAATAGGAGTTTTTAAGAAAATGTAACCATTGATATCGTTTCTCCAATTCTTCTAGTTATTCCCTCTACAAAAAAACAATGTCCCCCGATTGATTATAATAGTAAAATTTGTAAATAAAAAGTACATTGCAAGAAAAGAATTCATCTTTTTGCATCAGGAAAACCAACCAATAAAATAAAATTTTGGGTTTAATAATGAAGCAATTCAGAAACTTTAAAAAACCAAATTTCGGGTTTCATAATGTGCATATTATAGAACGCAAATATAAAAAATTAAATTATTAAACTTGTGTGTAAAAAAATGGCGAAGGCGCTGCAGCGCATCCACCAATTTCTAAGCAGATTTTATTTGCTTGTAAAAGTGTTCTTTTTATTTCTTATACCCTGTCCATTGTACTCAACATGTGTTCGCATCATTTTTCAAAGTGACTTCTATGATTCGCACCAATGAATCTGTGTCCTAACAACTTATTACGACCGAAAAATAATGTTTTAATACCTCCCTTGAGCATTTGTGGTCTATTAAAAATAACCCTGGTTTATTATACTCTTCGCAAAAGAGGACCTTCTCTAAATTATTATTTATCCTAAAGCAAAATTACAATTACATATTCGTTCGTTTCATGACTTTTTAAGACTTTTATTTTTTGTCCGTCTGTCTGTCTGTAACGAAATTTGTGACCACCATAACTCAAGAACGGTTTATCGGATCGACTTGAAATTTAACACAAAAATCAATCCCATTTAAAGGAAGAACCCTATTATTTTTGGAAAAAATCAAGTAATAAATACAGGGTTAAAAACACACCGAAAGTAGAAAAAAATTCATATTTTCGTTAATATCAACTTCACGAAAAAAAATGATCTTAATAATATTAAAGATTGTATTTTTCCTTATAAAAAAGCATCTGGTAATTTATTTGTATCCCCGCCCGTTTACAAAAAAAATAAATTTGACGTTTTTTTTCAATAAAATAACAAATGCACCTTTTTATTTTATCATCTACTGCGAAGAGTATCATATAGAATGTGTAACAATTATATAATAATAAAAAAATACACATAAAAAATGAGCTATCTGCGAAGTTTACCTTTTTAAATTATCTATCCCTCTCACTGATCTAACCCGCTCTTGTTTTCTATAACTTTTGGTACACTTGTCTGCTAAGAGTATAATAATGTGACAAAAGAGCTACCTGATGCATTTTTTTTCGCATTAACTGTTAGGGCACGTGCACCTAACACAACTTTAATGACAGTATTTTATTTTAGAAGAACTATTCCAAAGAATGCATGTCCTAATGACTTTAGGTCACATTTTTCTTGCTGAAATGTTGAAATAATTTGAAAGTTAAAGATCTTGATCTCGTGCAGCGGCGGTGGGTCACCGACTTTCCGTGTTTCTAAATTTTAGTTCCTGTCCAAATTGATTCGTTTATGGTGCAGGAAAAATTGCTAAACATCTGCCTGAAGAGTTGCTAATGACACAAAAGTGCCGTGGCTATTTTTATGGATAGGAGCAGCTACCCTTAAAAACCTAAAAAATTAGAGTTTCGTGATGACTGATAGGAGCTTGTCTGTAGTTTTTTAAATTGAAATTTAGTGCTACTTGTTAGAAGGTACATACAATATACAGGGTGTCCAAAAAATGGCGCATAAACGCGATGGTACGTTGTTGGGACATGTCTAGGAAGCCCCAGAAAATTGTTAAAAAAAATCTATCTCATATACCCTCGTAGATATGTTGCCCCAAAGTGCGAAACTTTAAATGTTTATATCTTGAATATAACAGCACATATTAACGAAACAAATAGTTTAATACAAAGCTACAGTATATCTTAAACCATTCAGCCATTTGTTTATTTATTAAATGGTCGAATTACATTTTTATAATCAATTTAATTTTACAAAATTTTCATGAAATGAAGCTGACAACAACGTCAATAAAATCTAGTGCAAAAGTGTATGAGCAAGACTCATAAATGGGATTTTTAGACTTATAGATTGTATTTTTAGATGTATTTTCCTAGACTGTGTTGCCGAATTTATGCAACTTTGTTTGCATTTTTCTGGATGAATATAACAGATTGATTTTTTTTGACAATTTTCTAGGGATCCCTGAGAATGCTCCAAGAGCCTACCATCGCGTTTATGCGCCATTTTTTGGACACCCTGTACAGTAGATAATAAAAAAAACCGTTATCTTAAACACTTTTTTTTGTAAAACCTTCTTAAAGAAATTAAACAAAAAGTTACTCTTTTTCAACTTTTACACTTCGTTCTTTTTTTTTGTCAGATAATTTTGCACTTCTGAGAATGCCTATAAATCAATGTGTTCTTCGAGGGGGATTTAATACTTGTTGTAGTCATAATATTCTAACTTTTGGCACCCTATTATATCTTTATTCGAAACCACTTAACCGTATCTATTACAACAGATTGTGGTCTATTTTGATTAGGAACATTACTAGGATTATTCTTTAGATTATTTTAAACAGATGGTCTATAATTGCTTTGCACTGGTTAGGGGTCGTAAGAAAACTTTACTGCATTTTTTTTTCAACAAAACTATGAATTTTTTGACCCACTTCTTATTTTTTGTGTAAGCTGAAATTAAAGCAATTAATTTAAAATATATATCGTTAAAAGGATCATATTAAATTAACAATAACCGCGCGGTTTAATTATAATTTTTAAATAAATAATCATTAAATTTAGAAAGTCTTTTTTATTACCTAGAACTTATTTAGGCATACTTGGACAGAAGATTATTTTTTTTATAATGCTATACAAATATAGTTTCCGGAAGTAAAAGAATATTTTTGCAGTATGACGTTTTATTAAAAGTTTTACGTAAGACATAATTGTATCGACGTAAAACTAATAAATGGTTAAAATATGTTTCTTGAAGTGTATAAGTTGTAATTATTACATTCCTTTTAGTTTGCTTAAAGAATAAGTTTAACTCAAAAAATGGGTTTCTTTCCTAATCGCCTATTGGAGTCTTTTTTTCAAAACATTTTAGAAAACTGTACATGACAAAAAAATGCCATTTTGTGCCCTCTCTGTGTATTCTGCCGCTAAATAAATAAATGTTGATGTCTTGGCACAGCTCTATAAAATAAACAATTTTGCACTTGCAAGCGAATCTAAATGAAATACATAAAGATAATTTTTACTATCCTGAGGATTTAAACTGAATACTAATATGTGTTAATTTAAATTAAGAAGCACAAAAATGCACTAAAATCCAGAACGTTTAAGAGTCAATCAATTTACTATAAAATCCTCTGTTAAAACAAAATGATTCTTAAATATTTAAAGCTGTTTCGGATGCTTCAATTAAGACATTAATTTTGTTATTTTTGTTGGCGCTACTTTTAAGAAGAAACTTGATCTTTGAATGAAATTGGTGCCAGGTAGCATTAAGTTAACATAAAGTTAAGTGCCGGATCGTTTAAAAAGAATGCAATTTATTTTTTAAAGGCGACTCAAATTTACAGATCTTCTAATCTGTGCTCCTAGAAGCTCGACTTATTAAAAGCAATAATTGGCAATAATTACCTTCATCAAATGTTTCAATTTTAATAAGAATTAATAAACTTTTAGCTAGATCGTCCTTTTTATTCAATAAGGTCATAAAAAAGCTAAAAAGTCATAACTTTATTTTCGCCCCTGTCTGCAAAAAGTATAAATTTCGCAAAATGCACTTTTTGTTTAAATTGATTTAACGATTAATAAATTAAACCCCAATTTAAACATTTTATCAAAACGTCGTGTTAAAATAAAAGTATAGTGATAAGCAAATCATATTCTCGAATTAAAAAATCGTAAAACTTTACGATTATACGTATTAAATGCAGGTGCATTGTGCCAATTTTTAAAATTATGCAAATTACCCTAAAGCTCCGTGAAGTTACCTTTTATACTTACCTAATCTTACATCTTACTTATAAACAAAATTCTTTCACGTACCTTTTTGTTTTAAAAGGTAAATTTACGACTAACCATCATAATGTTTAAGTTTTAAATTAATTTAAGGGCTATAATAAAAGCCAATAATTAAACAATTTGACGAAATTGTTTTAGAGTAGATTTTAGCGGCGAATTTAGTGCAGATGGGCCATAATTTACGATACCGGGACCTGTCATCGTGTTTTATAGATTTTTGAATCTTGATGTATTTTTTGATGATTTGTATTAAAAGGTAAAGCCTATAAAGAGCAGGTGATAAGGGCGGTTTAATTTTCACTAATGTGTTAATTATTAGGTTTCTAAAGGCACTAATTTTGGGATTAACACTTCAAAAAATGACCAAAGATAAAGTTAATTATTGAAAGATAATTTAGGATACTAAACGTTTAAAATTTATTTTTGTAATTTTACTAGAAACTGAAAGTAAAACATAAATCAACAATTTACTATCTTTACAATTTAAAATCATGGGAAGCTTTTACAAATAGACTAAAAATTTAATTAATTTTAATTAATTCCATAAAAAAATAAAAAGTTTTTGTTAACTACATATTCCCAAATCAGTAGAGAATTTAGAAAAAACTTTCAATTCAAATAACAAGAAAGTTTTGCTACATTTTTAGCGAGATTTTTACCAAGAAAATTTCAAAAATCCTTAGCAAAAAAACTTTTGGCTTCTGATTTAAATAAAACTTATTTTGTAGATTTTATTTCTCTACAAATAATCTAAATCTGCGTTTTTATTTTTAAAAAAATTCTTTTTTGCCACCTTTTTTGCAGTTAAAAATTGGATTGCGCGTTTTAAGTTGCCTTTAAATGTCCGTAGCAACAAAATTAAAAGCCCTGCAAATATTTAAGTGCCAGATTCGGATTCAGCAACTCGTTTTACATAAGCATTGATGGCACACATTGGTGGCAAAAATTATTTGTGGCCATGACAATTAAAAAACTGGAAATAGTTGGACCCTTACCCCTAGTTAAAAATAAGGTAAATTTTGAAAAAATGGATTCGCCTGAAACTGTGTTTTTATACTTATTAGAAACTATAGAAAACAAATCAGCTTTTTAATATTGACCAAATTATTTTTGTCTCTGATTTTAATCAAACTGATGTATTTGTAGATTTCTTTTTTTCTGTAAAGTACAAATCTGCATTTTAATGTTTTGTAAAACACATTTTTAAACGATTAGAACACTTAAAAAATAACGGGTTACGCGGTTTTAAAGTTAAAACAAGCTAACTTCAAATTAGTTCTGCTACATTTTTATTTCCTAATAACTAGCAAATGTAATTAAAAATAGGTATAAGTAATCTAGAATAAGCTTGAAACGTAACCTGTATACATATTATAACATGCAGTCGAAGAAGACTAGAAGCTAAAATATTGCATAATTTTATTCTAATGGTAGGAAATGGTATTAGAATTCGAGGGGCAGGCCAAGTTTTAATTATGTTGCACAGAATGTCTAAAAATTGGTGCATAAACGCGATAGTACGTTGTTGGGGCATGTCCCAGAAATGTTAAAAAAAATCTATCTCATATATCCTTGGAGATATGAGGCCCCAAAGTACGAAACTTAAAACGCTCATATCTTGAAGATAACAGCACTTATTAACGAAAGAAATGGCTAAATACAAAGGCACAATCTATCTTAAATTATGATACCATTTGTTTATCTTTTAAATGGTCAAATTAAATTTTTATAATCATTTTAATTTTACAAAAGTTTTACAAAATGAAGCTGGCAACAATGTTAATAAAATCTAATGCAAAAGTGTATGCTCAAGAATCTAGATGAGTTTTTAAGACGAATTTCACAATCAGTGTTGCCGAATTTATGCAATTTTGTTCCCATTTTCCTCCATAAATACTATCCAATCACCCTTAAAAAAAACAGAGTCACCTATGAAAACTAAAACCTTTTTCTTTGAAAAGTTGAATTTTCCACAAAGTTGGCATTACATTTCAAGTTTACTGTCATTAAAAATTGAAATATGCCAAAAATAATATGACAGTTACATAAAATAGGCGTAAAAATTGAAATCGAAACAATTTTTGCTTGAGATGTGAGAATTTATAAAGAAAATTGTAGACATTTTTGTAAAAGTGCTAATTTATCCTATGATACCTAAAAGGACTTCTTAACAGTGAGTACTTACATAAAGCAATTCTATTTTGTGCAAACTTTTAAATGGTTTAATAATTAGTGCATTATAAAGTAATGTTATAAAAAAATAAATACTTCTGTATATGTTGAGACCATTGTTTTTGAGTCAGATGCCTTAAACATGTTCTTAAATGCATGTTTTAATTTTGTTGACTTTTCTTACATAACCAGCAAACACAAGTGACATAAATGACAATATACAGGGTAAAATCTGTTACCCTATGGCTCGCCTGCTCTGATTTTTGGTTAATTGTAAATGGATAATAGAATTTTAAGAGATTGGTATCCCCCTCGTAGGTAAGGATGTGATGTAGAACCCCCAGTATAGTGAATTGATGCATGTGAGAAAGTATAGAACATTCTGATATATAAGAGTCCAAGAAGAGTGAGAAACCAGAGTGCGCCTTCCTATCCTCTCAACATGAGGACTCTGGTGAGTTACCAAATACTAATTATTTTGTGAAACCGTGCTTTATTTTATAATTAATTAGTGCAACAACTGTCAACACAAAAACAACTTGAACTAGACTAGATTGTGCAAATAAGTGATAGCCATTTTAAAGCTCATAAAAAAGGATCTAAAAACAAGAGCTGGTTAGATCAGTGAGAGGAATAGATCATTTAAAAAGTTACACTTCGCAGATAGCTCATTTTTTATGACTATTTTTTCATTTTTATATAATTGTTACACATTCTATATATATAATTAAAAAGGTGCATTTTTTATTTTATTGAAAGAAACGTAAAACTTATTTTTTTTGTAAACGGGTGGGGATACAAATAAATTACCTGATGCCTTTTTATAGGGAAAAATACAATCTTTAATTTTATTATGAATATTTTTTTTCGTAAAGTTGATATTAACGAAAATATGAATTTTTTTCTACTTTGGGGGTGTTTTTAACCCTGTATTTATTACTTGATTTTTTCCAAAAACAATAGGGCTCTTCCTCTAAATGGGATTGATTTTTGTGTTAAATCTCAAGTTGATCCGATAAACCGTTCTTGAGTTATGGTGGTCACAAATTTCGTTACAGACGGACAAAAAATAAAAGTCTTAAAAAGTCATGAAACGAACGAATCTGCAAAAATTTTTGCTCTAGGACGAATATTAACGATTTTAGAGAAGGTCCGACCAATCGCAATACGTATACTCTTCGACTTTGTCTGCGAAGAGTATAATAATGTGTTAATAAAAAATTGCAGGCTCACTCAAATCAAAGAAAAGCATCTCCTTAAAAATTGTTAAGGAGTCATTTAATTTTATCACAATTTTAGTTTATCGGATATTCTTCATTGTGTTTGAAAATTTCATTTTTAAATGTATTTTTTTGTAATACAGCATTAGAAAAAAGTCTGACCAAATTCGATATACGAATATACGAATAGTCTGCGAAGAACATATAATCATACTTAAAAAAAACAGTTATGCTCAATAAAATATTAGACATCATTTAAAATTTTGAAACTGCGCTAAACAAAGTTATGACATTTTTAGAATTTTTTTTCCAAAAAGGTTTTATACAGAGTGTCTCTTTATTTCGTAGAAAAAATTCTGGATAACCCATTTTGAAAAAAAAGTTCACATAAACTTGTGTCCAATTTTGACTTTTTTTTAACTAACAGCCCCCTAAAAATCACCACTATAAACACTAAAATTTCACAAATAAAGAAATATTTCTAGCATTTAAATGCATCAAAAGGTCCAATCATTTTTGAAAAAATTATTCGTTTCGGAAATAGCGAAAAAATAGAAGAGTTTTTCAGAGGGCTGTAACTAACTAAGGGGGCAAAATCAGACACATGTTTATAAAAACTTTTCTGCATAAAATAGGTCCAAAAATCACCCCCGGCACAAAAAAGCAGTATTTTTTTTTGCAAATTCAAGTCTAATTTTTTTGTTTTTTCTATTTTTCAGATAGTCGTCAGCACCCTGTGTCTGTGTGTTGCACTAGCTGCTGAAGCCGACAAAAAGGAGGTTAAGCAGGAGGCAAAAAAACAAGACAAACGCGGTGTCTACGGCCTAGGTGACCACGGAGGTGATTTTGGAGGTCATGACTTTGGAGGTCACGATTTTGGCGGCGGCGGAGATGGCGGCCATGAACTTGAACACTACGGCGGTGGTCACCACGAACATGAGCACCACGAACACGTCAAAACTGTAGTCGTCGAGAAAAAGGTACCAGTACCATACACGGTCACTAAACACGTACCATACACCGTAGAAAAAAAAGTACCATACGAGGTTAAAGTAAATGTACCTCAACCCTATACTGTCTACAAGAAGGTACCATACCCAGTCAAGGAAATCGTAAAAGTCCCAGTCATAGTCCCCCAACCCTACGAGGTCATCAAGAAAGTACCATACGAGGTCAAAGTCCCAGTACCACGCCCATACGAGGTCAAAGTCCACGTACCCCAACCGTACACCGTTGAAAAGAAAATCCCATACCCTGTCAAGGTGCACGTTCCTCAACCCTACACCGTAGAGAAGAAAGTACCATACCCAGTCAAGTACGAAGTACCAGTACCTCAACCTTACATCGTAGAGAAGAAAGTACCTTACGAGGTTAAGGTACCAGTCGACAGGCCGTACCCCGTTCACGTACCCAAGCCGTACCACGTTACGGTAGAGAAGCACGTACCATACCCAGTTGACAAGCCAGTACCATACGAGGTTAAGATCCCAATTGATAAGCCGTACCCAGTTGAGGTGCACAAGCCTGTGCCATACGAGGTTAAGGTTCCGGTACCACAGCCCTATACCGTTTACAAGAAGGTACCATATGAGGTTGAGAAGCCAGTACCTTATCCAGTGAAGGTACATGTCGATAAGCCGTACCCTGTTATCAAGGAAGTACCTTACCCTGTGGAGAAGGAAGTACCGTACCCTGTGAAGGTACCTGTTCATATTCCAGTGCATGTGCATAAACATGAGGAACATCATGGTTGGGAAGGGGGTCATGGGTACCACTAGTACTGTTGAATTGTTGATTGTTATGTAGTTTTCTATTTTTGCTTAGTACCTTTACACGCTATTTTTCGAGTACTCTTTCCTAATTCAAATCAAATCTACGACAGCGTGCAGTATTATTTTCTTAAGAAACTTATGTTAATTAATGTATTTATACATACTTTTATAAATAAATCCTTTCTACATTGATATTAGTGCTCTATTTATTCTTGAATATGAAGTAAATGGAAAGTTTTAATATAATTTGAGATATTGCGTAATTGATTAAAAATCGTAATTATCAGAATCTAGTCTTCAATTATCGTTTAACGCCTACTTTAACTTATTACACATGTATTTGCAATAAAAGAAAAACAAATTCGAAAGTCAATATACTTTAAATTGCAGTTGCAATATAATGGATACCATTTGAAAAAATTAGGAACACGTTCTATTTTCCGGTCCAATTTTATTAGCAATGGCCTTCAAGCCTTTATTTTGGTGAACGCATTATTTCAAATGTCAGATTTAAATTACAAATTGTCCTGTAATTAAACACGTGTGTACTTTATTTTTTATTTCCGTTTGAGTTCATTTAAAATGTCTTATTTTGTTGTTTTAATTACACCCAGTAGTACTGATTTTATGTCAAAAAAACGTACCAAAATAAGTTATTAAATTTAAATAAAACTTATCTTTTAATCTTTCAATACAAGAATAATGACTTTCACTAATTAAGAAGAAAGATTTTATTATTTTTATAAACTAAAGCATATGGTCAATAGGCGAACACAACTGTGTTTTTGCATACAGGGTGTTCAAATAAATGTGCATTTCAAAATGGAGCGTATTCGTACAAAAATTGGTTGGAGTTACCTAGGATATATGTTATAGTTATACCACCCCTCGTTCCAGATGCTAACTGACATTACTTCTCTCTTTTAAATTGTAATCAAATATAACGCTAATATACCAAACAACAAACTGCAGGTTTAAAACATTCTACGTACCATCTAAAAGGTTTGTATAACATTTACAGAGTGTTTTACAACTTCAATTCTTCATAATTAGGTAAAAAAGGCATAATGACTCATTTACAAAGGTACTTTTAATGCAAAATCCGTGCATCCAAAAAATGCGGATTATTTCAAACATTCACGGAAATCCTTTTGTAAACGAGTCATAATTTCCTTTTTTACCGAATTATAAAGAATTAAAGGTGTAAAAAACTCTCTTAATGTTTAAAAAACTTTTTAGCTTGTACGTAGAATGTTTTAAACCGGCGGCAGTTTGTTGTTTTTGGTATATTAGCGTTATATTTGATAAAAGTATAAAATTCAGAAATAATGTCAGTGGAACGACGGGTGGTATGACATATATCCTAGGTAACCCCAACCAATTTTTGTACGAATACGCTCCATTGCGGACACACTGTATTGCTTTAAATTTTACTTTTGTATTCCTAAGATTTTAAGATGTGTTTGAGAACTTCCTGATTAAGAAGTTTGTTTTGAAAACGGAACATAATTAGATAATTAAAAATATAACTAAAGTTGTCATTATTGATGCCAATTTCTTAGTGAAAGTTTCAATCCTTTATATATGAGACATAACATATTGTGATGTTTATGTAATCTTTCATAATGGCTGTTATGAGCAGAGTTCTACATTTTTATACCGTTTTCTACAAAGCATACCATTATTGACCAGCATTATACAGGCTGTCCCAAAATAAACCCCTCAATTTATTATTTCAAATCGGTACAGTTAAGCGAGAAGTTTCAGGTGATATGAAAGTTCCCTATTGAACCTATCTACCAGCAACAATAAATAAAATTACAAAATTGCTAGGAAAAAAACAGTTACTGCACTATACTGGTGGTAACTCCATTTCTAGGGGGGCTACAAATGTCAAAACAAGTTTGAAAGAAATGTATTTATTGCCGTTAATGATTACATTAATTTTATTATGTTTCGATAAACCATTTGTAAGATATTTAGAATTAAGTATTTGTAGTGAAGTAAACTAAAAGGGGTTTAGTTTTTAAATGGTGGCGGTGCCCCCTAGCCTAGAACATGTAATGTGTCCTCTAGTTACCCTCTTAAAAGATGCACTCGTTTCGGGTACACCCTGTATTTCCAAGGGTAATTCAGGGACTCACTGTAGAGTTCTGTTAGGAATTGATACAGAAACATTATTAACAGGGTAAAAGGGGTTAGATAAGGGGGTTGATAGGGGGCGTATTGCGTAACATAAGTCCTAAAGTGCACGGCCCACTTTCTGGCAACTACACCAAAGCTCACTCTGACTGGTCTTTATAATATAGTGTAGCAAAGCCGCCTGGATCCGCTAGATAGAAGTCCCGAGGGATGCCGTCCTCTTTGTGCTCCTAAATCACTCATTAAACATCTCAAATACCAAAAATCTTGCACAGCTAATACAGGGTGGACTCAAGCTAAAAGAGAAATGATTAAGAAAAAAATACAAAAACCGCAAATGTCAATACCAAATCAGAAATAGTATAAAGTGCTGACCACAAGCGATAAAATAAACAATAGATTTGAAACAATTAAAATAGTAAACAATATGAATAAACGCATGAATGATGCTCGTATACCTAAAGTTAAAAATAAAAGCATTCATTCCCAGCATTCATTGGTTACATTTCAATTAATGTTCAAAAATGGAAAATCCTCTAAAGCTACGCACCATTTCATTGCAAATGGATTTAAATTGTCACAGAAGCAATCAACGAATAATACTAAAGGATTTAAAAAAAACGCATACAGGGTGTCCGAATGAATTAGAAACAGTCCTTAAAAGTACAGAATGTCCAATAATTGGCGCAAAAACGCAATGGTACGTTGTTGGGGCATTTTCAGGGATCAGGGGTAAAAAAATTTTAAAATATTCATTTGTTATACACAAAAAATGGCGCATAAACGCGATGATACGCTCTTGGGGCATTCTCAGGGATCCCTAGAAAATTGTCAAAAAAAATCCATCTGTTATATTCATCGAGAAAAATGTAAACAAGTTGCATAAATTCGGCAACACAGTCTAGGAAAATACATCTAAAAATCCAATCTATAAGTCTAAAAATCCCATTTATGAGTCTTGATCATACACTTTTGCACTAGATTTTATTGACGTTGTTGTCAGCTTCATTTCATGAAAATTTTGTAAAATTAAACTGATTATAAAAATGTAATTCGACCATTTAATAAATAAACAAATGGTTGAATGGTTTAAAATATACTGTAGCTTTGTATTAAACCATTTGTTTCGTTAATATGTGCTGTTATCTTCAAGATATAAGCATTTAAAGTTTCGCACTTTGAGGCAACATATCTACGAGGGTATATGAGATAGATTTTTTTTAACAATTTTCTGGGGCTCCCTAGACTAGAGTGCCTTGATGTCATTTTGACAGATATTGTCGCCTTATAGAGTGGCGACATGCATCATTCCCTCTCTGTCATACAGATTATGTCATAAATTGTACTTGTATCTGTATGACAGAGAGGGAATGATGCATGTCGCCACTCTATAAGGCGACAATATCTGTCAAAATGACATCGAGGCACTCTACCCTAGACATGCCCCAACAACGTACCATCGCGTTTATGCGCCATTTTTTGGACACCCTGTATTCATGGAGGAAAAAGCGAACAAAGTTGCATAAGTTCAGCAACACTGTATAAATACGTCTTAAAAACTCATCTAAATTCTTGATTATACATTTTTGCGTCAGATTTTATTGACATTGTTGTCGCTTCATTTTATACATTTTTTGCGAAATTAAACTGATTATAAAGATGTAATGTAATTAGATCATTTAAAACATAAACAAATGGTTAAATAATTTACGATAGACTGTGCCTTTGTATTTAGCCATTTCTTTCGTTAATATGTGCTGTTATCTTGAAGTTATAAGCGTTTAAATCTTCGCACTTTGGAGCCTCATATCTCCAAGGATATATGAGATATAATTTTTTTATATTTGCGTTCTATAATATGCACATTATGAAACCCGAAATTTGGTTTTTTAAAGTTTCTGAATTGCTTCATTATTAAACCCAAAATTTTATTTTATTGGTTGGTTTTCCTGATGCAAAAAGATGAATTCTATTCTTGCAAGGTACTTTTTATTTACAAATTTTACTATTATAATCAATCGGGGGACATCGTTTTTTTGTAGAGGGAATAACTAGAAGAATTGGAGAAACGATATCAATGGTTATATTTTCTCAAAAACGCCTATTCATTCAGTATTAAATGAGTAAAGTTTACAAATGTCATTATTCAATATGTCTAACTTTAATTTATTTTTTACTTCAAAATGTCAATGTTATGCTATAAGGTTGGTCATAAAAACAAAATTTTATCTTAATTTTTTAATTCAAATTAAAAATGCTTTTTAATGAATCAAATGAAGCAAATATAAAAAATAGTATATAAAACTCGTTTTATAAGGCGTTTTTTATCACTTGTCCATTGGAAAACTCGCCGCTGCGCGGCTCTTTTTCCAAACCTGGACGCGTGCTAAAAAACGTTCCTTATAAAACTCTATGTTTTAATATACTATTTAGAGGTCCCTATACATGCCCCAACAACTTACCATCGCGTTTATGCACTAATTTTTGGACAAAGTAATTTTTAAAAGCACACTGTTTTTTTTGTGTCACCCTGTATTTAAACGGCTAGCAAAGGCGGAGAATAATTCAATTTACGCGATAAGGGTTTGTATAGAATGATGTAAGCCCTCGGATGGCTTGCAAGCTCTATAGCGGAAGCTTGACGTCACTATCCATGCCAATTATCAACTTGAAGTTTGCGGATGAGCTCCGTCATTTTAAGCCGAACCAATCTCTAACTTATTTAACTTTTCCTCAGTTAACTCGGCTGAGAAATCCCACTTGATGACTGCTTCTTATAATTGAAATATTTGAGGTTTGCAAGAAATTTTTTTAGAGGCATATTTTTTCTGAGAAACTGTACCGTTTACGAATAAACTGCCAAAAACACTCTTAATGTACCCATATTTTTGCATAAGACTAGACTTTCATATAAAATCCCTATATCACTGACCACTGTCAATTGAAGTTTTTTGTCAAGGTATGTAAATGCAAAATATGAGGTACATTAAGGGAGTTTTTGAAAGTTACTCAGAAATTTTAAGTATACAAAAATTTTTACTTGACTTGAATTTCCCAAAAACATTATAGTGTTTAACTCATTTTAAAAGGCGCATTAAATTTCAAAATGTGTTTCAAATGACCGTTTTTAATACCTTTATTGATTGTCAAAATTTCATGATGGTTAGACAAATCATTTGGTAAATATTTACGATTGCGTGTTTTTAGTCTACCTGCTTCAAGGCCATTATTTCCAAAGGGGGGCACTTTTTCAAAAACCTGTTTTTAACGAATGTCTTGGATTTTTCCCAGCTATTTGCCGTATCAAAAAAAGCAAACTAAACGCACCCCATATTTTTTTGTTTTTGGACTAACTATCTTGGCCTAAAAAATAAAGTGTTATCTGTAGATAAAAGCCCGCCTTACAAGGGCTTAAAGTCTGAGGCACGTGACCAGCTTAACTTTTGGATTACATAACAAAAGTGGTCAAGTGTTTCGAGTTAGTGGTTGCCTATCTGTGATTCCCAGAGCTCAAGAGTTCACTCAACTAAATAAGAATCGGATCAACTTTATGTCACATAGAAAATTTAGAAAACCACCCTTATAATGTTGTGACGACGTTCTATTGTTATTTTTAACAGGATATGTTGTAATGCTAAATGTTTCTCATGTTTATTTTATTTGAATTAAAATTGCTGATAAAAGATTATTATACTCTTCGCAAAAGAGTATATCGCGATTACTCGGACCTTCGCTAAAATCGTTAATATTCATCCTAGAGCAAACATTTTTGCAGATTCGTTCGTTTCATGACTTTTTAAGACTTTTATTTTTTGTCCGTCTGTCTGTCTGTAACGAAATTTGTGACCACCATAACTCAAGAACGGTTTATCGAATCGACTTGAGATTTAACACAAAAATCAATCCCATTTAGAGGAAGAGCCCTATTGTTTTTGGAAAAAATCAAGTAATAAATAGAGGGTAAAAAACACCCCCAAAGTAGAAAAAAATTCATATTTTTGTTAATATCACCTTTACGAAAAAAAATATTCTTAATAAAATTAAAGTTTGTATTTTTGCCTATAAAAAAGCATCTGGTAATTTATTTGTATCCCCAACCGTTTACAAAAAAAATAAGTTTTACGTTTCTTTCAATAAAATAAAAAATGCACCTTTTTAATCATCTACTGCGAAGAGTATCATATAGAATGTGTAACAATTATATAAAAATAAAAAAATAGTCATAAAAAAATGAGCTATCTGCGAAGTTTACCTTTTTAAATGATCTATCCCTCTCACTGATCTAACCCGCTCTTGTTTTATTTGAATTAAAATTGGCGATAAAAGATTATTCTAACTTAAATCTTTCTGCGAATCATTTTTTTTAACCCCCCCCCCACTTTGTTTATACGTTTTTTGCATAAAATAAAAAAGGCACATTTTTTCTAAAAATAATGACTGCAAATATTTTTTTCTCACTCTTGTTTTGCAATGCTTTTTGTTTGCATGTTCGTGTCAATAACTTTTTGTTTTCCATTGTTTTATTACTATTAAATTAGGTATTAAAAGCGAAAGTTTTGAAATAGCAAATCATAATAAAACATGACTTAAGATTTTTAAATTACTAAATTAGTATTCTTAATCCACATTTTCAAACAATGCATGGTTTCTGGTCAAGAATATACTATTTCCAGTGAGATTACATTAAACAGAGAAGCAACATAGTTTTTAATGGAGCGTATTCGTACAAAAATCGGTTGGGGTAACCTAGAATATATGTCATACCACCCGTCGTTTCAGATGCTAACTGACATTACTTCTGAATTTTATACTTTTATCAAATATAACGCTAATATACCAAAACTAGTTTGCGGGTTAGATCAGTAAATATGTTAGATCATTGAGTGGGTTAGGGTTTATTATAAAATTTCGACATTTAATAGGATACTCCTCGCAGTAATTAAGCAATCACAACATTTTATAAAAGCAACATTTTTTTTAATTTAAAACAAAAATCTGCGAAGAGGTCGAATCATTAACTCACTTTTGCAAAAAAAAAATATTTATTAGCGAAGAGCATAAATATGAATTCTGACACTGACGTTTAGGATTTAATTTGACTTTAGAAAGATGCTGCTTTGTTTCAAATGTTTTTGCAAAGCCACCTAGACCTCGCCCAAGACTTATGGGACTTAGAACTTTTTTATTACTAAAAACCTTTCTTTTGGCTTTTTATGCCCTAATAACTGAACAAAAAAAAATACAAAAAATTATTTTTAATACAGAATGACATTTTCTTTAATTTTTTAATAAAATTTTTTTTAGTAAATTAAAAAATAACGAAAATACGACGTTTTTTCTTATTGGGGGGCTAATGGGGAGTTGGATAAAAAAAAATTTAAAATAATATTTGTAAAGAGTTTAAAGGGCTTTTATATTACGGAAATTTTTTTTTTCTTAAATTTATAATAACTGAAATATGAATTTTTTACCAGTTTGGGGGCCCCGCTACCCCTCTTGCTATTATCCGATTTTTTCCAATAACAATCCCAACCAAGATTTTAATGAGAACAATTTTTCCTGCAAATTTGAACACGATTGGGTTTTTCGTTCTTAAGTTATCGTGTTTACAAAAAACGTGACAGACGGACGGATTTTTTGAAAGTTGTTCAAAATTCGATAAAACGCACGAATATGCAATTTTTGCTCTACGACGATTTTTGACGATTTTAGAATTTTCAAAACAATCACAATATACTCCTCGTTTTCGACTTTGTCTGCGAGGAGTATAAAAACAACAAACTGCCGGTTTAAAACATTCTACGTACCAGCTAAAAGCGCATTTACGTAGTGTTTTACAATTCTTCATAATAAGGTAAAATAGAGCATGATGACTCATTTACAAAGGTACTTTTAATGCAAAATTCGTGCATTCAAAAAAAAGCAAATTATTTTAAACATTCACGGAAATCCTCTTGTAAATGAGTCATAATTTCCTTTTTTACCTAATTATAAAGAATTGATGATGTAAAACACTCTCTAAATGTTATACAAACTTTTTAGCTGGTACATTGAATGTTTTAAACCGGCAGTTTGTTGTTTTCATGGTATATTAGCGTTATATTTGATAAAAGTATAAAATTCAGAAGTAATGTTAGTAAGCATCTGGAACGACGGGTGGTATGACAGATCTCCAAGGTAACCCCAACCAATTTTTGTACGAATACGCTTCATTGACTTATTTTGTAACATTTCTCGACCATTTTTAAAAATGTCATTATTTAACTCTCTATAATATTTAATTTCTTTGGTTATTTCCTATTTCTTTTGCAATTTTTGCTTGAAGGAATTTTGTTAGCGTAAATGACTTATATCCTTTGGATATAGCAATTAATTTTAGTATTATTATTTTCATTTATGAATTAGTGCAACCAACTAAGCGTACCAAATTAAATTTTATAATCTATTTCATTTTGAAATTTTGCGTAATGTAGCTGTGAAAAAAAAGAAATCTTAAACTTGACAAAAAAACTCTTATTTTTTTAAATTAATTTTGGAATTGCATTTTCTTTAGTTTACTTCATAGGTAAAATTGTTTTGCAACTGTCTTTATTACAAAAAAAAAACTGGTAACGCTTTAACATCTCAAAATTCAAAATTAAAGTTTTGAAGTAAAAAAAAATGTTACTTAACTTTTAATTGGCTACTTTTATTCTTCCTCCTTCCGTAAACATATGTTCTGCTGTTTCAGAAGCTTTCAGAACCTGGAAAGAATAAAAAAAATAAAGAAACCAAATTCTAAAAATCTAAAAAATTACCCAGTCTTGTCTATAAAAGAAATTTCATTTTTTGCTTAAAAAATACAGATGCCCAAAAATTGGCGCATAAACGCGATGGTACGTTGTTGGGGCATGTCTAGGGATCCTCAGAAAATTATTAAATAAAATCTCATATACCCTCGGAGATATGAGGCCCCAAACTGCGAAACATTAAACGCTTATATCTTGAAGATAACAGCTCATATTAACGAAATAAATGGCTAAATACAAAGGCACGATCTATCTTAAATTATTCTACCATTTGTTTATCTTTTAAATTGTCAAATAACATTTTTATAATCAATTTAATTTTACATAAATTTCATAAAATGAAGCTGACAACAATGTCAATATGATATAATGCAAAAATGTATGATCAAGAATCTAGATCAGTGTTGCCGAACTTATGCAACTTTGTTCGCATTTTCCTCCATGAATTTAACAGATGGATTTTATTTCGATTTTAGTAGAGATAACTGAGAATGCCCCAACAACGTACCATTGCGTTTATGCGCCAATTTTTGGACATTCTTTGTACAAAAAAGTAACAACGATTTTTTTAAATCGATCTAGTTTTTGTCACAAAACCGTAGCTAATCAATAAACAGCTGTTTCCGCCAATATTAGAAATATACCCTCATTATTAGAATTCATTAAATTAGCATATTTCATATGATTATTTATTACACGGTAAACTTAATGATAGCTTTACTCAAGAAGTAAATAAGTCTATTCAACTTTTCTTTTTTTTTATTATAATTTTATTTCACCACTTTGCCAATACTGTGGAAATATTGCAGCTCCTATTTATTACCATTTTAAAACTTTATACCCTCATAATAAATAATATTATAATAATTGAAATGCATATTGAAACTACCATGCTTTTTTAAACTTCATTAGACGATATGCTGGTAAAACAAAAAAAGTTCTTTTTGCATACCACCCTTAACATACTTACATACAGGGTGTCCGGGTAAAATTTGCTTTTTTTGATATGGCAAATAACTGGGAAAAATCCAAGACATTCGGTAATAACACTTTTTTGAAAAAATGCCCCCCTTCGGACATAATGGCCTTTAAACAGGTAGACTAAAAACACGTAATCGTAAATATTTACCAAATGATTTGTCCAACCATCGTGAAATTTGTACAATCAATAAAGGTGATAAAAATGATCATCTAAAACCCATTTTAAAATTTGGGGCACCTTTTAAAATGGGTTAAACACTGGCAGTGTTGATAAAAACTGCATGTAATTTCTTTACCTTTAAGAATTTTGAAATTTTGTTTATTTTTTTAAATACCCCAATTCAAGCCAAACTTTTTTTATTCTTAAAATTTCTGAGAAACTGTACCGTTTTTGAATAAACTTCCAAAAACTTTCTTAATGTACCTCATATTTTGCATTTGACTTGACAAAAAACTTACTTCAATGTAGTGACAGGGGTCAGTGACATAGAAATTTCAAAAGTCTATGCAAAAATATGAGGTACATTAAGAGTGATTTTGACAGTTTCTCAGAAATTTTAAGTGTTAAATTTTTTTTAACTTGAATTGGACTATTTAAAAAAATAAACAAAATTACAAAATTCTTAAAGGTAAAGAATTTACATGCAGTTTTTTGCAACACTACCAGTGTTTAACCCATTTTAAAAAGAGCCCTAAATTTCAAAATGGGTTTCAAATGACTTTATTACCTTTATTGATTGTACAAATTTCATGATGGTTGGACAAAACATTTGGTAAATATTTACGATTTTTAGTCTACCTGTTTAAAGACCATTATTTTCAAAGGAGGGCACTTTTTTAAAAAACTGTTTTTAACGAATGTCTTGGATTTTTCCCAGCTATTTGCCATATCAAAAAAAAAAAAAAGAACAAGCTAAACGCGGACACCCTGTTTATAATTTTTTTATGATAAAAAAAACCTGCAATAAAATATAAAAAAAAATATTTTTTAAAAATGGGATAAGTTTAAAAATGATTTTTTTAGAAGGGTGGGAATTTAAAAAACCCATTGTATGTTTGTTTTTTTGTTTAATTTTTATGTTATTAGATGTAAAAACCACTTAATAAATGTAGGACCTTAATAAATAACAAAAGTATCATGTGTTTTTTTTTTTCAATTAATTCTCAAGTAAAGTACTTAAAAAAACATATTTCTTGCTCCCCAAAATTCAAGTTAACTTAGTTATTACCTCCTCAACTTGCTCCTTAGTGAACATGTGGAAAAATTTTTCCGGTGTCATTGTCATGACCTCTACGTTAGAAGCATTCAATTTTTCCTCCATAACTTGCTTAAGAATATTTAACGCGGCTGTAGTGGCATCTGCAAGACTCATACTTTTATGGTAAATCTCTTGTAGACTTTGTTGGGCCCCCTCGGACCCTGACCCAATGGCTTTTGCGTCAAATTGCACAAAAGTACCTAGGGATACAAAAAAAACAAGTTTTTTAGATTATTTTTTACCTTGCCAAAAACATACAACAGCCAGATATTTTATGTGCGGTTAGAACTTCTATTCAGGAAGCTAAATCCATAAAATGCACACTAATAAGAGTTTAAGGTTGGCGTAGTAGCCCCCCAAGATCCCCCTTTAATTTGCAACATTAGATCACGATGGATCTGCACCTAATTTACAAATAGGTGCTTATAAGATTTAAAAACATTTATGGTAAAAATATTTTCTTAAAAAATTCCTTTCCCCCCTAAATGACCCCCTTAATCATGTTAGACTGACTCCAAACTTTGAAAATAGGTATAAAATAATGTTCTTAAAAACTTTTATTTTTTTTTAATCATGTCCCCTTTAAAAAGAAATGTTTGCAAAAAAACAGTTTTTTACAGGGTGTTTCCGAAAGTCGTTTCAATAATTTAACCCGAGATTCCTTACCCAAAAATAGTTCGACTAAGGGCCGGTTGTACAAACCAAATTTAAACTTCGGTTTAGCTAAACTGACTTATAACCATAGAAAGAACAATTTTAGACACTATCCATGTTGTAGTTGACAAAGTCTGTTTGTGATAAAATGTCAGTTTAGCTAAACCGAAGTTTAAACTTGGTTTGTACAACCGGCCCTAAGCCGCATTTACCTGTATCCAAAAGTGCACCGTTTTCGAGATACAGGCTGTTTTCCAAAACCAAAATTTTTATGTTTTCTTTCATTACTATTAAATGAAACAACATAGAAAAACAAAATTTGGTATAATTGTCTTACTTTTTATGATCGACACAATGGTAGTAAAGAGAAACCCATAGATTTATTCCATAACCTCAAAATGGGACACCTGCGCCCCCTCTTGGAGCATAACTTTTTTTGTATTTGAATTTTCAAAAAATAAATTATTTTATCGGGAAGATACGTTTAATACGAAGAAAAAATTATACCACATTTTTTTTGAAAAAACCTACCCGTTTTTAAAATTATTCACATTTCATAATTTCATGTTGCATTCTGCTTTTTGAAATCTTTTTGCAATTTTTTTTTCTTGAAAACTTAAGACTCTTATAAACTAGCGTAAACAAAAAGAAACTAGAATTGGCTCCACAATAGGACACTGGGCCCCCTTTTTGGGGCACCCGACCCCTTTTTGGGGCTCAAATATTTTTTTTATTTTGTAAATGAAAGAATACTAGGCGTTTGAAGATTTTATTACAGAAAAAGTACACCATTGTCATCATTTAAAGTCCGGTGCCCCAAAAGGGGGCCCAGTGTCCTATTGTGGGGCAAATTTAAATATTTTTTTTGTTTACGCTAGTTTATAATAGTTTTAAGTTTTCAAGAAAAAAAAATTGCAATAATATTTCAAAAAGTCCCAAAAAGGGGGCCCAGTGTCCTATTATGGGGCCAATTCTAGTTTTTTTGTTTACGCTAGTTTATAATAGTTTTATGTTTTCCAGAAAAAAAAATTGCAAAAATATTTTAAAAAGTAGAATGCAACATGAAATTATGAAATGTGAATAATTTTGAAGAAGGGTTAGTTTTTTCAAAAAAAATGTGGTATAATTTTTTCTTCGTATTAAACGTATCTTACCGATAAAATAATTTATTTTTTGAAAATTTAAATACAAAAAAAGTTATGCTCCAAGAGGGGGCGTAGGTGTCCCATTTTGAGGTTATGTAATAAATCTATGGGTTTCTCTTTACGACCATTGTGTCGATCATAAAAAGTAAGACAATTATACCAAATTTTGTTTTTCTATGTTGTTTCATTTAATAGTAATGAAAAAAAATATAAATATTTTGGTTTTGGAAAACAGCCTGTATCTCGAAAACGGTGCACTTTTGGATACAGGTAAATGGGGCTTAATCGAACTATTTAAGGTAAGGAATCTCGGGTTAAATTATTGAAACGACTTTCGAAAACACCCTGTAGAACATTATTTTGCATCTATTTAAAAAGTTTGGAGTAAATCCAACATTATTAAATATTACTCTTCAGGGGCCATTTAAGGGGCCAAGAAATTTTTTTAGAGGAATAATTTTTACAAGAATAATTTAAAAATCATATTTAGCACCTATTTGTAAAATTTGGTGCAGATCCATCGTGATCTAATGTGGCAAATTAAAGGGAGCCTTTTGGGGACTACCACGCCAACCCTAAACTCTTATTAGTGTGCATTTTGTGGATTTAGTTCTCTGAATAGATGTAAAACACATATAAAAAAATCTGGCTGTTGTATATTTTTGTGCAAGTTAAAAAATGATATATCTTAAGGTGGGACGGCTTGTAAACACAGAAAAACATGACGATTCACAAAAAATAAATCTATGTAAAAACAGTTAAATTTGGCAACCTAGTTTTATACCTATTGCACCTATTTACCTATAATTTTTAAAAAGAAAAGTCAATAAAAATCAACTATTAAATGTCAAAGCGTTCGTTTTCTATTTTTTTCAACACTTTAATCCATTTGTATTTTATTTTGCACGTAATTCTGTTAAAGTATACACTACCTCACGTATTGGCGCTACGACATATTCCCACAAAACGTATAGGTACATTTTTAATTGCAAATGATCAAAAACTGGAGGTCCCTAAACAATTCAAACCAAAATCAGATGTATTTATTAAATACAACCTAAACTCTGATATCATCCCATGTTTCTCATAACGCTAGTGAAGTAAAAAAAAGGATTCTAGAGCGAACACAAGCTTTGTTAGGTCCGGACACTTAGAAAATCATAAATTGTAAAGGTATCTACCCATATACTCCGAATTTCCAAAAAGTTTCTCTAAGCAGGGCCAATAAAATACACAATTTAACTTATAAATGCTACTTTGGGGGTTGTTTTGTAACTTTAACTCAATGCTCTTCTGAAAAAAATATCCTTGATGTAGATTATGTAAGTTTCTCTGAACATTTTCAGTAGAAGGTAGGTTTTTGCACACAGGGTACATTTGGTAAATTACATAGCTGTGAAGTTTTTCTTTAATTTAAAGAACAATAATAAAAACATTACGTTTTTAAAATGATATAGGTAGAATTTTGACACAACGGTTGACACTTATTTAACAATAAATTACCAAGCTACCTTTCGGATGTTGCCATAGTAGATTTATCAGTCCTGTTTTTTAACATTATTTTCTTAATATTAACTCAGGAAGGCCGGTGAATCCCATTTTTTATTGTTTTAATAAATTTTAGATACCCGTAGCAATATTATACTAGTTTTTAAAAAAAATTAATTAAGGAATTCTTTAAAAAAAACGTTAACAAAGTCCTACCTAACTGCGAGCTGTTGGCTGCTGCGTTCTAAGCCGATTTTATCCTGATTTCAAGTAAGCCCCGCGCCTAAAGGAAGCTGGTGGGTCCAATTTTTTTTTACAGAAACTTATGTATTATTCTCTTGGGAACATTTTCACCAAAAATTAAATTTTTTAATTAAAGATTACTTACTCGACGTCCCCCCTTAATGTAGTTTTTATACAAGTTTTTTAGAAGTATTTTCGTAAACTGTGTTGCCAAACTTATTAAAAATTTAACCTATTTTCTACAAAGATATTTTTTTTGTACATTTTTTTAAAGCATGCCACCCCAAAATCATCTTTTAGGCCCCAATTTTGTGACACTATAAAAGTAGAAAGCAAAAATATTTTTTATTTTTATTCTTTTTTTTAAAAGTTTTTTTTAAGTTAAAGCCTACCTGAAGGGTCCATGTGGTAAAGTTGAGGTCCCTTTTCATCAATACCAGCAAAAAGAATAGCTACCCCAAAAGGGCGCGACATGGCGGCCCCATCATCGTCACTGTCCCCAAATTGGATAGCCAAATTTGAGACTGCTTGTGCGCACGATTCGACACTCATATTCTCATTGTAAACGAACCAATGATTTTGGCATTCAACCCTTGCCCTAGAAAAATATTTCAACCCTTATTACTACCCCCTTACAGTACAGGGTGTCTCAATTTTATGAGGCACTTTTTTTGAAAACAGAATTGTCTCCAATTTTAATGAAACTTATTTTGTTCATTACTTTTTGGCTGTAAAATACGAATATGCTTTTAAATTTTGTCTTAAAAAAATATTTTCCAAATTAGAGCACTTTAAAAAAAATCGAGTGTCGCCCTTGCAGTTGTCTTTAAAAGCTCGTAGCAAAAAAACTAAAAGCTCTGCAAATATTTAAGTACCAGATTCGGATTCAGCACCTCGTTTTACATAAGCACTAATAGCATTTATTGGTGTCAAAAATTATTTGTGACCGTGACAATTAAAAAACTAAAAATATTTGGACCCTTACCCCTTAGTTAAAAATGAGGTAAATTTTGAAATAATAGATTGGCCTGAAACTGTGTTTTTAAACCAATTTAAAGCCGTAGAAGACAAATCAGCAATTGGATTTTTTCCAAGTGCTTTCGTTTTTTGGCTAGAGATTTCCAAAGTTGCCAAATTTTCAAAAAAGCTCTTTAAAAAAAATTTTGTCTCCGATTTTAATGAAACTTATTTTGTAGACTACCTTTTTGGCTGTAGAAAACGAAACTGCGTTTAGATATTTTCTAAAATAAATATTCTTCAAATTAGAGCATTAAAAAAATTATGTGAAGCGTTTGAAGTTGCCTTTAATGGCTTAAAACTTACCTATCAATCATTGTTCGGGAATCTGCCATTAGTCCAGAAACAGCACAACCAATGTGTTTATCAACTTCCACGATCTTTTCTACCGTTGTTGGCTCCATTAAGGGTGAAGTAATACGCTTTTCAACAGCAAGAACTACCCCTTCACTTGTAGAAATACCGATAGCGGTAGAACCCAATTTTATAGCTTCAATTGCATATTCGACTTGGAAAAGACGCCCCTCGGGTGAAAAGGTGTTCACACCCCTGTCGTATTCACTTCTGGTAAGGAACATCTAAAAAATGGGGTGAAATAAACAGTTTTTAGAAAAAAGTTAGGTTAGAATACTTTAATGACTTGGCAAAGTTTGTTTAAAGCTTTTTTACTTGTAGTTTACGTTTAAATAAATCAGGAAACAGTTAAGGGGGCTTAATAAACCAAATTTACCTTGTTTTAACTATTTTAAACAGTTTTTAAACAATAAAATCCAAATAAACACCGCTAAACACCAAAAATGCAAGTAATTTTAAAAGTGACAGTTGACAACGCACTCCGTGCCAAAGCCACGGACTCTGCTAAAGCTAAAGCATCGATACTAAAACTCCGTGACACGACATAACCTAAATAAAGTTTATAAACACGAAAATGTCTTCTGAAACAGAGTTAAATATTGAAGAATTGAAGAGATTGTATGAACGAAATGAATATGGAGCACTTGTAGAAGCTCTTAAGGAAGCTTTCAAGATACATAAAGACGAAAATGGGGCTCATATAACGTAAATATAAGCATCTAAAAATGGACATGTAATGTTAAGGCGTTTTGTTGTTTTAGGCCCAAATTTGATAAAGAAGAGCTGAGTCTTTTGGTTTATTTAGTAGGCAGGTTTAGTAGAATCCTGCCAAATCAAGAATATATGGTTGAAACCTTTAAATCGCTGCGAAATTGCTGTTTAAACCCAGAGGTGCAAGATTATTTGCTTAAAAATGGGGTGTTCTTTAAAGATACTAAAGCTCTGCTGGGTTTTTTAATGGAGAAACCTGACGAACATGAAATGTTGATAAAAATGGTGGTACAGTTTTTGATAAACGTGCAAATAAACAATGAAAGGGGGCAACATTTAGTAAGGGAGCGATTTTTTGACTTGGTCATGGAGCTTATTGTTAAAAAGTGCTGTGTTTACGAAAGCTCTGCATTGGTTTATAACTTAATTAAGCAATATCCGGAGCGAAACCACGACGAAGAGGTTTATAAAACCATTTTGGACGCGTATGTTTCAAATAGCAACGAATTTTTGAAATTTTTGCTTGAAATTTTTATAACGCAAGAGGAATTTTGGGAATGGTACCGTTATTTTGGTATTGAGGAACGTTTATGCGTTTTAGAAATAATAAGAGATGTTCAAATTAAACAAAAATGCGATGTAATACACAAAGAGGGGCTACAATTACTTCGAAAACAGTTTTCCGACTCGGGAAAAGTGATTTTCCAGACTATCGATGAAAATAGTGACTCTTTGGAGCCTTTTGAGATTACTTTGATTCTAGAAGTGTTGTGTTCATTTAGTGGCGATGGTAATTCTGTGAAAATCCTCCAACATAACACTAATTTGTTGTTAAATAGCGGGGTAATTTTAATAAATATACATCGCTTGGGAAAACAAAGTGAAAACTATTTTACATCAGTTCAAAAACTGTCTGAAATAAAAGAACCAAATGAAATTATGCGGCAACATCCAGCTTTTGGAATAAAATGCAGTTTGGTCAGATTAATAGGAAATCTTTGTTGGAAAAACAAGAAAATGCAAGATTTGGCCAGGATCGCAGAACTTATTCCAGTTTTGCTAGATTGTTGTAACATCGACGCTAGAAATCCATGTATCCTTTTTATTTTTAAAAGTTTCCAGTTCAAAAATCTCCTCAGATCGTTTTTTTTTAAATTTTTTCGATTTTTAAACCTAATTTTTATTCCTCTTTTGTTTTTTCTTAATAAAAACCAGTTATAATGCAATGGGTCATCCTAGCAATTCGAAATCTCTGCGAAAATAACGAAGAAAATCAAAAATTTATCGCAGAACTTCACAAACAGGGAGTAGTTAATTCGGCAACCCTGCACGAAATGGGGCTCACTCTACACGATGAAGGTGCTAATAAAATAGGAATTATACCATTAGACACATTAAAAAATATACAACACTAAATATTTTCGTTTTATTCTAATTTTATTAATTTTAATCGATTTTTATTTTTGTTCAACGCCACACACCTTTTGTTTTAAAATTGGCGCGCGCTAAATGCAGGGGGCGTTGAAAAACAAACGCACCACTTTGTGCGCATGCGCTCTTCAAAATAGACGCGCAAATTTGACGTTTGTCGTTATCACGTTTAAAAGTTTAGCTTATTTTTTACAAATTACCGTTTATTATTTCCCTTAATAGAAAAAAGCACCCAATGTCAAATAGTCAGATTGTGTCCTGTTCGTGTCCATATAACCAACCTTAGCCGCGTATTCACAGAACAGTTAACATTTTAGTTTTAGTGTAGTGCAGTCTAATGGATCCATTAAAAAAGAAAAAAACTGATTTTCCAGAGGAGATAACATGGGTTAAAAAGCTACTAGATTTGTCTATAGAGGTATGCCCCTTTGTATCCCTTAAAAAGGTACTATAATCTGTTTTTAGCAAAACCTTTTCACAAAAACATATCTGAAAAATGCACGTGGCGGGCTACAAGTCATTTTAAACAAGCCCCTTACTGCCCTACTAGACCCAACCCAGTACGAAAACTTTATAACACTAGTCATAATACCATTTGTTCGATTAGTGACCGAATTCCACAATAGCATTTTTACAAAAGACGACAAATATGATAACTATGGGGTTGCATCTTTGAATCAAAGTTTGACGATTATACGGGTAAATGGGGTACTTAAATGTGAATAAAAAGAGGTTAGTGTGTTTTTTTTTTAGAAATTGGTGATGTCTGATAATGAAATTAGGGATGTTTTTGTTACACAAGCTTTCGAGGGAATTTTTTCGATTATTTTGGAGCCAGAAACTAGCGTTTGGTGCGCTAAGGGATTGTTAAATTGTCTTGGTTTTTGTCTTGGGTTAGTTGGTCCAGAGTTAAAGGAAATTTTAAGACAATCAAAGGATTTGCAGTTTAATGCGTAAGTTTATTTTAAGGGGGCAAAACTCAGGGGGTTAAAATCTTGTTCTTTTAGCGCTAATTTAGTGGATTTGATTCCTTGCAAAGGGGATTACGAGTTCCAGCAACTTGTTATAGAGTTTTTGTACAAACTTTTCGGTGCTAAATTGGTTCCACTTAGTCAAGAGTTTTGCTGTTATACAAACCTTATTGAAAAAATGTTTATAACTGAGGTTAATGAAGACAATTTTTTGGAAAAATCTCGCGACTTTTTAAATAAATTAAATGGCCCAAAAGGGGATAAAGTTGTCTCAGTGTTGGCCAAAGAAATGCTTTTGGGGGAAGTGCCTGTTAACGGACCTAAGGTATTTTTATACTCCTCGCAGACAAAGTCGAAAACGAGGAGTACATTGTGATTGTTTTGAAAATTCTAAAATCGTCAAAAATCGTCGTAGAGCAAAAATTCTTGCACATTCGTGCGTTTATCGAATTTTGAACAACTTTCAAAAAATCCGTCCGTCCGTCTGTCACGTTTTTTGTAAACACGATAACTTAAGAACGAAACACCAAATCGTGTTCAAATTTGCAGGAATGATTGTTCTCATTAAAATCTTGGTTGGGATTGTTATTGGAAAAAATCGGATAATAGCAAGGAGGGTAGCGGGGCCCCCACACTGGTAAAAAATGCATATTTCTTTCGTTATTATAAATTAAAGAAAAACAAAGTTTCCGTAATATTAAAGCCCTTTAAACTTTTTACAAATATTATTTTAAATTTTTTTTTATCCGACTCCCCATTAGCCCCCCAATAAGAAAAAACGCCGTCTTTTCGTTATTTTTTAATTTACTAAAAAAATGTTTATTAAAAAATTAAAGAAAATGTCATTCTGTATTAAAAATAATTTTTTGTATTTTGTTTTGTTAAGTTATTAGGGCATAAGTAGCCAAAAGAAGGTTTTTAGTAATAAAAAAGTCCCATGTCTTGACCTTGGTCTAGGTGGCTTTGCAAAAACATTTGAAACAAAGCAGCATCTTTCTAAAATCAAATTAAGGGTATAGTCCGTAAGTCATTTTGGTAAACCAAAGTGACAGAAAACGACTTGTTACACAATTCGTTGTCATAGAAAATAATTGTTACAACTGTCAGTTTGGTTTACCAAAATGACTTACGGACTATACCCTAAATCCTAAACGTGAGTGTCAGAATTCATATTTATGCTCTTCGCTAATAAATATTTTTTTTTGCAAAAGTGAGTTAATGATTCGATCTCTTCGCATATTTTTGTTTTAAATTAAAAAAAAAGTTGCTTTTATAAAATGTTGTGATTGCTTAATTACTGCGAGGAGTATCCTATTAAATGTCGGAATTTTATAATAAACCCTAACCCACTCAATGATCTAACATATTCACTGATCTAACCCGCAAACTAGTTTTAAATGAAGTTAAAAAATGTATTATACATAAAAATAATTTTTTTTTTAGGTTCTTAGTAAATTTGGGGGGATTTTTATAGACTTCAACATTAAAACCAAAAGTGTTTCTTGTTTAATTGTTCGTCCAAATGAAAAATTTACAGAATTGAGTGAAGAAGAAGATACTGTACTTTTAACAATTATGGAAAATAATGTTAAAAAGTTAGATGTTGAATAGTAAGTTGCTATTTTGCGCAATTCGTGAAACACCCTGTAATTTTTTTTTTCTAGCTTTAATGCCAACATAACACTTATATTTTCTTTAAAAAATCCAATTATTAACTTCGTTACGCTTAATATTAAAAATAAAAATATTGTTCAAATGGTTTTTTCAAAATATGAATCTAATGCAACTTATTTGGTTCAAAATGTTTTACCTCAAATTGTGGATACTGAAATCATAAAAACACATCAAATATACAATACAATTAAAAAATCAGGTAAGTCTCCCCACCTTAAAAAAAAAAATGTTGATGGAAAATTTTTTTTAGCTGCATATTTACAAAAGGAATCTTTAAGAAAAACAAAATCTCTTGATTCAACGTTAAACAGATCAATGGTTATGGTAATTTTTTTTTCTTTAATTTGCATTTTTTATATTCTAAAGGCTGGAGATTCAAATTCACAGATTCGAAAATATGTGCTCCTAGAAGTTTGTATAATTCATGAGCTCCCGTCAATTCTACTAAATAGCACATCTACATGAGGGCCCCATCCTATATTGAAACTAAATGTATTTTAAAAAATAAAAAAATAGGGCTACAAACGTATTATGCTTCCATTTAAATCGGTTATTTCTTTGTGTCGAAAATCTGATTTCAAAAATTATTATACTATTTTTGTTTTTTTTTTTGAGTACGGATACATTTTTTGGTTTGTATACATTACGTGGTCTATGCCAAACCATAATACGTTAATGTACCATGGTTTTTTTTAATTGTAAATGATTAAAATTGCAACTTACGTTTTTCCTAATATAGATGTGCTCGTTCAAAGATTTCAATGTAGATAGAAAAACACTAAAAGTACTATTTTACCATATTTTACCATATTTATTTTGCACTCAGTACCACTTTTATGTATCACAAACATCCTAAATATTTTTAATCATAGTTATTGATGTATTACTTCGTATTTTTACAAATTTTGTTGAAATTTCGAAATAACTGACATTTAGGGAGATGACTTTTACGAACCTTTAAGTGCACAGAACATCCCATTTATGAATTTGAATTTATAGCCTTAAAATTTTGTGTTATTTTTAATTTTTTTTGTTTGATTTACTTTTTTTTTTTCACTTTAGAGTCATTTAAGTGTTCAGTCTTCAGTGGTTTCCACGCAATCTTCCGGAAGTGCCACTAAAAGCAGCATAGGTACAAAAAAATATGTTATTAAAAAAATATATTTTAACGTGTTTTTTTAAGAATTATCACAAAAGGAATGGAAAGCTATGATGATTAAAGAAATAGATGATGATATTAGGACATTATCCCAAGAAGATTCTTCACAAAATACAGTTAAATCAACCAAAAAATCTGACAATTCGACGGAAACCATAAGCAAAGCTAAATCCCAAAAGACCAAAAAAATAAAAGAAACGGTTGCAAGATATTTTTCTGATAACGACTCAATTGTAGCAGAACCTCAACGTAAGTTTTATTTTTAGGTCAAAAAATAGTACATTAACACATAGTTTATAAAAAAAAAACATAGTATAAAACGAGTTTCTTATACTAATTTTTATATTTGCTTCGTTTAATTTTAATTCATTAAAAACCTACATCAAAATTTTATTTTTATTGGATTGGCAACATTGACATTTTGAAGTAAAAAGTAAACTTAGGTCAGACATATTGAATAATGACATTTTTAAACTTTACTCACTTAATTTATTATGAATGACTAGGCATTTTTGAGAAAATGTAACCGCGGTTGATATCGTTTCTTCAATTCTTCTAGTTATTCTCTTTAGTCTCTACAAAAAAACGATGTCCCCCGATAGTTTATAATAGTAAAATTTGTAAATAAAAAGTACCTTGCAAGGGAAGAATTTATGTTTTTGCATCTGGAAAACCAACATTAAAAAACCAAATTTCGGGTTTCATAATGTGCTTATTATAGAACGCAAATATTCTCGCAATTTTTTTTTTTTTTATTTTACATTATTTTTTTTTAATATATTTTCTTTTAGCAAAAAATGTACTTAAACCCAAAATAAGAGCGGTAACAGTAACGTCGCCAATCGTTATTGAAGGCTCAGAAACAGAATCTGAAAAAAACATAGTTTTTAACACTGATAACTTCTCACTTGAGCCCCAAATTGGAGCTAATGAACCTGATTCTGAAAACCAACAATTAGAAAAAGCTGCTAATTTGGTAGTAGACGACGATATCATTGAATGCACTCCGCAAGAATTTCAAGAAATCGAAAAAATTCTACAAAAATCGAAGTTAGAAAAATCACAAAATGCTGCAAAAGGTAAACAAAAACTAGTTGCTTCAGAAAAAAATTCTTCCGAAGCAGTTTCACACCAAATTGATGCTGAAATTACTGAAAATATAAAAAAGGGATCAAAAACTCCATTAGAAAAAAATTTGTCGCAAGAAAAAACAACTTCGGTGACCTCTAAAAATTACCCCATGGGAAAAAATGCAAATCTAGAACAACCACCTGAAAAAAACGACCAACCAGAATCGTCATCATCTACCAATTCAGAAGAAGTGCCTTTAATTGCATTGACCCAAAAAATACAAGCAAACAAAAAAATCAAACTCTTACAAAACGTAATATTGCAAAATCCAGCCGAAAAACCCAAAAAACCAACAAAACCTAAGGAAAAATCTGTAGAAACATTAAAAAACAACTCACAAGACAAAATGGATCCTAAAAAAGACCAAAAGAAACAATCAGAAAGTCCATACTCCCAGGAAACGGTCTTCAACGGCAATTGCCCTTCAGATGACCTTGAGATTCAAAACGCAGATAGAGATGAAACAACTTTAAAAAATGGCTCCGAAAAAGAGCCTGAGGATAACAAATCTAATAGTGAGGTTATAAACCCAGAAAACCAATGCCCTTCAGATGACCTTGAAGCTAAAAACTTAACTAAGGACTCTACTAAGCAAGCAGGGAGCACTGTTTATGACCAAAATACACAAGAACAACTAAATATAAACTGTAATGCTGATGTTGATGACAGTTTTGACCAAATTGGTGTCGAAGAAAATAAAACAACTGATGAAAATGAAATTTTGGTGAAATCAAGTGAAATAAACAATTTGGTCGAGCAGAAAAATATCAACACCGATGAAGATGTGGTGAAAAAATCATTTGAAGAAGTTGTACCAGGTAATTTGTTGTTTTTTTTTTAATTTTTGAGGGTGCGTTTGATTTTTTTGTATTTTAGATAATAAATCAGAAAAAAGTGGTAGCTCACGCAAATCTAATAAAAAACGTAAGATTGGGAAAAAAGGCACCAAAAAACTCGCCAACAAAAAGTCTGATTTGTCAGAAAATGTATCAAATGATTCAGAAAAAAATTTAAAAGACTCTGAAAATAATAAAATTGTTCAAAATGTTGAAAATGTTGAAAAATTAACAGACAGTGAAAATATTCCTTTAAGTCAATTATTGTCTAATATTGTGGGGCAAAAAAGTCAAGAAGTTGGATTAGCTCAAGAACAAAAGGGTATTTATTAAAAAAAAAATTTTTTTTTTTAAAATATTGTAAATAAATGATTTTTTTTTTTTTTTTTTTTAGAATTCAATCAAGCAGATCTTTTAGAAGTTTTACAAAACACCCAAAGTGATAGTAAAAATAATGCTGGAACTTCTCGAATTTTAAAAAATAACGAGATTGAAGAAAATCCTAATAAATCTCAATCACCAAAAAACAAAACAATGGAGGAGGAATTTAGTACCGAAAACATAACTAAATTAAATCTACCAAGAACAAGATCACAGACAAAAATTAACAAAAATGAACAACAAAAACAATTCCAAAAAGGTAATAATAAATTATCCCACTTCTGATGTTAAAATTTAAAAATTGGCGCGCTTTAATTTTTTGCAAAACGTTTTAAAACATTCAAATCGCATAATAGCCCAATCATTCTAATAATGACTCCAGAAAAAAATCCCAACCAAGATCTGCTTATGCAGGATTGTAGGCACTACCCCCAGGAATATAAAAGTGAAAAATTCCCACAAAATTTCCGTGACGTTTAGCTCCCATCTTGCATAGAAGTGAGGAGTTAGTTTTTTGTTAATACCTAAACTATTCGGCACTTTTGAAAAAGTTTTAAAAATTTTTGGGAATATTATTTTAATAAGAATACAATCATTTTTAAAAAAATAATAAATCACCAATATGAACGATTTTATAGCACTTTGAAAATGTGCTAATTTGGTCCTACAGAGAACGTTGCAATCTATGCTTCAGAACTCTATGACGATTATGATGAAATAAGGTTATTTTCAAAGAGCTATAGAATCGTTAATATTAGTGATAAATTATTCTTTTAAAAACGATTATATTCTTATTAAAAGAGTGTTCCTAAAAATTTTAAAACTTTTTTTCAAAAGTACCAAATAGTTTAGGTAGTAACAAAAAACTAACTCCTCACTTCTATGCAAGATGGGGGCTAAACGTCACGGAAATTTTGTGGAAATTTTTTACTTTTATATTCCTGGGGGTAGTGGCTACAATCCTGCATAAGCAGATCTTGGTTGGGATTTTTTTCTAAGGAACCTACAAATTTTAATTGGAATGATTGGGCTATAAAATAAACTAAAAAAAAACATTTCAGATTTGGATTTAATTGAAACCTGTCCTAATAACAGCAAATCCAAAAAAAGTCCAAAAAAACGACAATTTTCGCAGGATAAAATTGAACCTTTACCTGCAAAAGGTAAATTTATTTAACCTAATTTTTTTTATCATAAAAATGTCAATTTTTTTTTTACATTTTAGTCCAAAAATTGTCTCAAGATTCAAACAAAAAACGAAAGATTGAGAATATAATAAGTCCAAACAAATTTAACTATGAGTATTATGACGAGTTAATTAATTCGCAATCGAATCAACCCAAATTGCCAAGTAAATCACCAAATAGTATGTTATTTGACTCGTTAAAAAATTTGGATAAAAACGAAAATTCAACAGATGTAACTGAAAAAAATGCTGAACTATTTAAAGGAAATATAAGTTCAGATGAAGACGATAATGTGTCTTTTGGTGAATTTAGCAAAACATTTGAGACAAAAAACAATTTTAAAAATTGTAAGTATAAAAAAAACATAGAAACAGTTTTAAAATAGTATATTTCATGTCTGTGCCGTCGGCTTGACCCTTATGAGATTACACCACCACTTTACTACATTATACCACCACATTTCCCCCTTATACCCCTTATATACCCCCACTCCACCCTCGCTACGTCAGCTCCGCGCGCATAGTTGGCTGAGCGCCTGTCATCTTTTAGTATGCTCTATTTTGCTGCATTGTATGCATCACATTTAACGGCGTAGCCGTTCGAGAATTAAATAATTAATCAAATTGTTGTTTTATAAAGGTAAGTGTAAGCAAATAACATTGTCTTTATGTTTTAGTAAGAATATGCAAGGTTTATAAATGAAATCGGTTAATAATAAGTTGTTTTGGTGTTGATGAATTTGGATTGATGTTAGCAAACATGGCGTCTGCTCTGGCCCTTGTTTATGGTTTGCAACTTTGTGTTGTTATTTTAACAACAGAGACCTGCTCATGCAGTCTCAATTTTTGTACATGTCTACTAATGTGGTCGAAGAATAATGGATAAAATGAACCACGTAGACTAACATGCGGGTCACGCCCCATGTTTTTGTTGCTATTTTAGCGACAGAGACCTGCCATGCAGTCTCAATTTATGTACAAAGTCTACTAATATGGTCGAAAAATGGAGGAAAAAATGAACCATGTAGACAACATGCGGGTCTAACCCCATGTTTTATGTTGCTATTCTAACATTGAAGACCTGCCCATGCAGTTTTCCTTTTTGTTTACAATTATGATCGAAAAACTTAACCTAATCCCATGTTTTGTGTTGTTCATTTAACCACAGAGACCTGCCATGCAGTCTCAATTTATGTACAAAGTCTACTAATATGGTCGAAAAATGGAGGAAAAAATGAACCATGTAGACAACATGCGGGTCTAACCCCATGTTTTATGTTGCTATTCTAACATTGAAGACCTGCTCATGCAGTTTTCCTTTTTGTTTACAATTATGATCGAAAAACCTAACCTAACCCCATGTTTTGTGTTGTTCATTTAACGACAGAGGCCTGCTCATGCAGTCTCAATTGTTTTGTAGACCTGCTTCTGCTGGTTTACTGTTTTGGGTGTACGCATAAATTTTGTTGGGCCCAACTCATACACACCCAACTTATCAACACCCAACTCATCAATACCCAACTCATCAACACCCAACTCATCAACACCCAACTCAACGATATGCATAAGTTTTTGCAGCCATATTATTTTCTTTGTTAGAGGCCGCCTTTCCTTTTAGAAATTTTCTAAATTGCAAATGTTAATTGGTCGATTTGTTATAGATGGAGCCAAGTAAGATTGGCAAGGCCAACTTATACAAAATGGTTGACTTATCAAAGGAAGGCGCAAGCGACCCTTATAATGTCGACATTGAAGCTGAGTTAGGTGAAAATAAGAAGTCTAAGGGGAATGTTGCATCACGTAGGACAGAAAATCAAGAAGCTCGTCTGGAGAACTTGGAAAGATCTAATATGGAAATTATGGCGAGGTTGGCAGAACTTTTGGGGTCCCGACGCTCTTCATCTGAATCTGATATTCATGAAAACATAAGCTTGTCCTCCGAACATGATGAAGAAGTGGAATCCTGGGTTGCACCGGATTTTTCTTCCCAAAATGATAATGACTGGAGTTTCTTCCCTAGAACCCAAGAGCAGGAGCCTCTAATACCGTCTGCAAAGCCTCTTATTGAAGCTCAAGGGATAGAATGTATGAGATTAGGTTCCAAATCTTTTAACAAAATCAGATACGCCGACGTGCAAAAAAGGCTGCAGGCAACTCCTGTTTTCTCGGCCTTAAAGGTTAATACTACTTTACCAAAAACTGCTTCAACTTCTATACATTATGGTCAGTTGGAAAAAGTGGACACTATTCTGGGGACACTTCTGCATGGCCTTCTCTTGCAAAGAGAAGCGTTCTCTGACATATTAAAAAAGGTGGGAGACCATCTTTCCCCTACAATGAGAGCGAAGCTTCATGAAGAATTTTTGGGGTCTGAGTCGAAATTTAAAGCTTTTTCCGATGATATGTTGCAGTACGTGTGTGGCCGCAGAGCGGAGGCAATCGAGGCTAAAAGAAAGGCTTTTAGACCTAATAATGAACAGGTTGCAGCCTTGTTAGATGCTATTCCACCATCTACCACGCACCTTTTTGCCGAACAACCGTTAGATGAACTTTTAAAACAAAATCCTCAGTTTTTTCGAGGTTTCTCAAGGTTTGTTCCGCAGAGACAATTTAAATTATCCGCTAACAAGCAATACTACAAAAAATCTACAACTAAAGGCGGATATCAAGCTTCTAGAACCTCCTCTAAAAATAATTCGTCTGAACAAAAACGGAATCAATCTTCCAGACTTGAACGAAAACGAGGGAGGGGTTCAGAAGAAGTTAACCGTTCAAAGGATAACTCCTCAAAACGTTTTAAACGTCAATGACTTTATGACAGCCAAGAAGGGGCATGTTTTCAAGGGAGGCAGGCTAGGGGATTTTGTCAACATATGGAAAAGAATGGGAGCTCCCAAGGCCATATTGCAGATCATAAGCGGATATTCAATTCCCTTTGTGACAAAACCACCTCTAACCATTCCCGCTCTTCATGCAAAAGCACAGTTATTTTCAACCGAAGACATGAAGACAGAACTGAACCAAATGCTCGATCAGGGCGTCTTGGAACTCTCAAATTATTCAATGGTTTATCTGTCAAAAATGTTTCCTGTTCCAAAATCGGACGGAAGTATCCGTCCCATATTTAACCTTCGAGGGTTAAACAAATATTTGTACCCAAAAAAGTTTGCGTTAATAAGTCATCTAAAAGTGCCCAACTTTCTACAAAAGGGAGATTACATTGTAAAAATAGACCTCTCACAAGCCTATTTTCATGTGCCAATAAAAAAGTCACACGGAAGATACTTGACTCTAATTCACGAAGGAAAGACTTATCAAATGACTTGCCTACCATTCGGTTTGTCAAGCGCCCCATTAACATTTGCCAGACTTTCAAATTGGGTAGCCAGTCTGCTAAGAAAAATGGGCATGCGAGTGATTGTCTACCTGGACGATTTCTTGATAGCACATCAGAACCCTGTTCAACTTCAAGATCAAGTCAAAAGAGCTGCAGAACTACTAATACGTCTCGGTTGGATATTAAATCTAGAAAAGTCGCTAAACCTCCCGACTTCAGAGCTAGAATTTCTGGGAATTACGTGGAACACCCAAGAAGACACCAAAGCGTTACCCTTAAAAAAGATTATTTCAATCAGGAACGACTTAAAAAGGTTGAAAAGCAAGCGTCTTTGGTGTTGGATGGATGCCAAACGCCTTCTTGGAAAGCTAAGTTTCGCCTCATTTGTAATTCCTCTGGGAAGGCTCCATATGCGTCATTTGCAAAGAGCAAGCAATATCTTACCGAGGGTAAAGAACGCTTTTCCCATTTCAGCTTTGACTCTGGAAAACATAAACTGGTGGCTGAACAATTTAGAAGCTCATTCACCTTTATTCCCCACGAGCCCAGATGTGTTTATGACTACGGATGCATCCGAAAAAGGGTGGGGGGCGCAAATGGGGAATCAAATGGTAAAAGGGATATGGATGGATCACCAGAAGAGTTGGCACATTAACAGAAAGGAGCTTTTCGCTGTATTTGCCTCGATTCAAAAGTTTTCGAATCAATTGAGGGGAAAAACATTGATAATTCAATCGGACAACAGAACTGTTGTATCCTATATTCGAAAACAGGGAGGCACAAAATCCCGACTTCTGCTGGAACTCACATCACAGGTGTTAACCCTAGCGAAAAGTTTGGAATTGACGCTTCAAGTACAATATATTCCAGGAATTTACAACGATGTTGCAGACAGCCTTTCGAGGAACAAGCCTCTAGCAGATTGGCATCTATCAAAAAGAGTCACGAGCAGGATCTTTCAAAAATGGGGGATACCAGTTATAGATCTTTTTGCGACAAATCTTTCAAAAGTAGTTCCTCATTATGTGACGAGGGATGTGAAGGACAAGGCTGCAGTTTTTGTGGACGCATTCAGCAGGCAATGGAGTTTTCGCCTAGCGTGGGTATTTCCTCCTCCAGCTCTAATCCCCAGGGTACTGAGTCACTTAAATCTAGCAGTCGGCACTTACCTGTTAGTGGTACCAAGGTGGGAAAAAGTTTTTTGGAGAGCCGATCTAAAAATGCGGGCAGTAGCACCGCCCTTTCAAATCCGCAATTTGCCACATCACCTATACGACTCTCAAACTTGTGCTCCCTTACAACAAGCCCAAAACCTTCGTTTGGAGGTCTGGAAGGTACGGGGTGGTCGCAATGTCTAAATGATTGGTCCCGAGACGATATCAATTTGTTGGAAACGTCGTGGCGTTAGTCTACGCTAAAAACTTATTCGGTGGGTCTAGGATGACTGAATTAACAGAAAAGACTTTTGTTCCTATTTATAAAAGTTATGTATCTTTTTTTATTATTATTTTTTTTATAAAAATAAGAACAGTATAATTTAGTTAAGTTCACTTTACTTTATACGCCTAGTTACTCTGGTTCATGTATCTATTATGTTGTTCCTGTTTGGTGAAAATACATCTTGTTTGAAGATGATGCATATTCTTATATTTTGTTTGCTTACCTTTAATCCCCCCTTTTTTCCTTAGGGATCACAGTATGCTCAACGCTCCACCTCGTCGTCAGAAACCAAAAATCTCTCATAAGGGTCAAGCCGACGGCACAGACATGAAATAAACAACGTTTTTCCCCCGAAGGGTAAAAAACGATATATTTCAGGTCTTGCCTAGGCTTGACCCCGTTAAGGTCTTGACGACTTTTGAGAGGATACTAAAAGATGACAGGCGCTCAGCCAACTATGCGCGCGGAGCTGACGTAGCGAGGGTGGAGTGGGGGTATATAAGGGGTATAAGGGGGAAATGTGGTGGTATAATGTAGTAAAGTGGTGGTGTAATCTCATAAGGGTCAAGCCTAGGCAAGACCTGAAATATATCGTTTTTTACCCTTCGGGGGAAAAACGTTGTTTATTAAAACATAGAGCCTTATAAACCGAATTTTTTGCACTATTTTTTATATTTGCTTCATTTAATTTATTAAAAAGCATTTTTAATTTGAATTAAAAACCTAACCTAAAATTTTATTTTTATCGCATTGGCAACATTGACATTTTGAAGTAAAAACCAAATTTAGGTCAGACATATTGAATTATGACATTTGTAAACTTGACTCACTTAATACTGAATGAATAGGCGTTTTTGAGAAAATGTAACCGCGGTTGATATCGTTTCTCCAATTCTTCTAGTTATTCTCTTTAGTCTCTACAAAAAAACTATGTCCCCCGATTGTTTATAATAGTAAAATTTGTAAATAAAAAGTACCTTGCAAGTGAATTCATCTTTTTACATCTGGAAAACCAACCTAGTAAAATAAAATTTTGGGTTTAGTAATGAAGCAATTTAGCAACTTTAAAAAACCAAATTTCGGTTTTATAATGTGTTTATTATACTGGGTGTCCGCGATCAATGTGCTTTTTTTTTAATGGGAGATAGCTGGGAAAAATCCAAGACATTTGGTAAAAACAGTTTTTTGAAAAAGTGCCCCTCTTCGGAAATAACGGCCTTTAAACAGATTAACTAAAAACCCTTAATCGTAAATATTTACCAAACGATTTCACCAACCATCATGAAAGTTGTACTATCAATAAAGCTAATAAAAAGGGTCATTTTTAACCCATTTTGAAATTTGGGACCCTCTTTAAAATGGGTTAAACACTAGTAGTGTTGATAAAAACTGCATGTAATTTCTTTACCTTTGAGAATTTTGTAATTTTATTTATTTTTTTAAATACCCCAAATCAAGTAAAAACTTTTTTTCCACTTGAGATTTCTGGGAAAGTGTACCTTTTACGAATAAACTACCACCTACACCTTTGATGTACCCCATATTTTTGCATAAGTCTAGACTTTCTTTTGAAATTTGTATGTCACTTACCACTGTCACTACATTGAAGTAAGTTTTTTGTCAAATCAACGCAAAATATGGGGTACATCAAAGGTGTTTTTGGTAGTTTATCCATAAACGGTACAGTTACTCAAAAATTTCAAGTGGAAAAAATGTTTTTACTTAAATTGGGGTATTTAAAAAAATACATAAAATTACAAAATTCTCAAAGGTAAAGAAATTACATGCAGTTTTTATCAACACTACTAGTGTTTAACCCATTTTAAAGGGGGCGCCAAATTTCAAAATGGGTTTAAAATGACCTTTTTTATTACCTTTATTGATAGTACAACTTTCATGATGGTTGGTGAAATCGTTTGGTAAATATTTACAATTAATGGTATTTAGTCTACCTGTTTAGAGGCCGTTATTTCCGAAGGGGGACACTTTTTCAAAAAACTGTTTTTACCAAATGTCTTGGTTTTTTTTTTTTTTTAAAAAAGCACATTGATCGCGGACACCCTGTAGAACGCAAATATTTTTTTGTAGCAAAGTCTGCGACTCAAACTAAAAAAGGATCAAATTCACAAGAAACGTTTAAAAAACCAACACCGGTTAAAAAAACCCAACCAAAAAAAACCGAATCTAAAAAAATCGATAATAATAAACCAGGTTCTTCAAATTCTTCGACAAGTGAATCTGAAGTTTCAAACAATGCTAGTATTTTGCGCAGGCGCAGAAAATTGCATAACCCAACTGATTTATCTTATTTGCAAACTTTAGCCCCGATAATTGAGAGAGAAAATACTAAAATAACCTCAAATTTGGTAGATGACAACCAAAATAAAGTTACTGTGAAAGAATCTGACAGTAAACGGGTAAGTATCATTAATAAAAACAATGATAAGAGAATTAAAACTTAATAATAAACAAAACTTTAATTATGTCTTTTTTTATGATATTGCATTGTAAAACACTGCTATTTACCATTAAATGCACTATAAAATCTTTATTTTTCTTAAAAATTAGGTTTGTTTACGGAAAACCCCACAAATTTACAAATGCGAGGTTAGAAAACTCCAGCGTATCAAAAAAAAAGTGTAATTTATTTACCTTAACCACGAATTTTGCTTTAAAATTGACTATTTTTAAAATAAATTTATCCCTTGGAAATGATACGCTATTAGAATGTTATGCCGCAGTACTTAAATAATGCTCCATCTATTTAATTCTCTTATCGTTGAGTCGAAATAAAAAAATGGTAAAACAAAAATTGGTTGGGGTTTCCATGCCACTAGAAAACTGACGTAACGGCATTATTTTTATGCTTGTAGTAAAAATAATGCTAATATCCTTAAAAACCCCAACCAATTGTAATTTTTTTTTCAGTCTAAATACATCGCAAAGAAAAAACCAGAAAAAATACTAAAAATATCAGATAAAAGTAAAAATGTTTCGCGCACCAAAAATCAAAAGTTTAAAATAAATATTCATAAATTCGATAACAAGGACACTGATTATTCTGAAATTCCAAGATATTCTGAGCTTATACGTGCTTTAGACTATGACGGCACTCCCCCAAAATTTTCACCAACAAAACCATGTGAAGAACGCAAAAAGAGATGGAAATTGTCGACAGCTCCGATTGACGTGTTTGCATTAACTTCTACTCCAATGGCATCTAAAAATTCCCCCAAGGTTAAACCTATCAAAAGAAAACGTACTACTCGAAACAAAGATGTCAAAAAAATGAAAAGTTTAGAACTTTCGTGGTCGTCAAACGAAGATATGGCTCAAGGTCATGTGTCTCCAGAGCCAAGGTCAAATGAAGGTGACCTTCAAGTTCAACAGCGCAATTTAAGGTATGTTTTAAATGGTTTATTTTCAGAAAAAAAACTTTATTACAATTTTTAAATTACTTTTTATTGTACAGGGTGCGTCACTTTTACTATACAGGGTGTTTTTTTAAACACATTATACAAGTAAAACAAAATATTTTTTTTGTTTTTAGTAAAATGACATTTGTTTTGTTGCATTTTTTTCAGTTATGGTAAAATTAATCCTTAACCTTAATTTATACTTTAATTAAATTAATTTAACGACGCTTAACTCCACTTAAGAAACGCATTTATAGATTTTTTAATTTCACTAATTCTACAGTTTTCTTTGGGTGCTAAAAAAACGCCTTATAAAACGAGTTTTTTATGCTGTTTTTTATATTTATTTAATTTATTAAAAAGCATTTTTGATTTAAATAAAAAACATTACTTAAATTTTATTTTTATTGTATTGGCAACATTGACATTTTGAAGTAAAAATTAAATTTAGGGCAGACATATTAAATAATGACATTTATAAACTTTACTCACTTAAAACTGAATGAATAGGCGTTTTTGAAAAAATGTAACCGTTGATATCGTAACTCCAATTCTTCTAGTTATTCTCTTTAGTCTCTACAAAAAAACTATGTCCCCCGATAGTTTATAATAGTAAAATTTGTAAATAAAAAGTACCTTGCAAGGGAAAAATTATCTTTTTGCATCTGGAAAACCAACCTAATTAAATATAATTTTAGGTTTAATAATAAAGCAGTTCGGCAACCTTAAAAAAAACAAATTTTGGGTTTCATAATGTGCTTATTTAAACGCAAAAATAATTTTTTTTTTTTTTCCAGAGTTAAAAGAATAGCAAACTCTCAGGCTAAATTATTGTGTGCAGCAATGTTGCATGTTGATTCTGAATTGTTTCCCGAAATTGTGGAAAAACTTAATTCGTTCGCAAATAAAATAAATAAGTTATAAATTTTTAAATTGTTCTAAAAGTTAAAAAAGTTTGAAAAAAAAAACCAGTTTTTAAATAATATATTTATATTGTTTATTTTTTTAAGTATAACTGTAAAGTATTAAATATGTTATCGTTATAAGTTTAACCTTGTTCTTAGTTTATGCATCTTTTCATTAAAAATAAAGTTTAAATTTTTTAGTTTTATTTAAAGGGGAATGTCGCGGAGCATAGAAAAAAAACAGCACATTCTGGTCATTGCTCAGTGGATTTATACGAGTTAATTTTAATAAAAAATTGTGCCTACCAGCAACATAACTAAACAAAGCACAAGTTGACATATTCTAATAGTCCATCAATAGGCGTTTTAATACAGAATTTTGGCAATTTAAAATGCAAAAAGACAGTGCTTCTAAATTGCAAAAATTCTGTATTTAAACGCTTATTGATGGACCTTTAGAATATGTCAACTGGTGCTTTGTTTATTTATGTTGCTGGTAAGCACAATCTTTAATTAAACTTAATTTTTATAAACCCACTGAGCAATGACCAGAAAGTGGTGTTTTTTGTTGATTTTAGGCAAACAACATTACATAACCACAGTTTCTATGCTTCGTGTTATTTATTTAATGCACAATTTCTCTTCAGAATCATGACCTAAGTCTCAGGAATAAAACCATACAAGTTTCAGATTACTTAGGAATAACTTTTATCCATTAAATAAAATCACAAATAATAGTAAACTGCTCGTATAACTTGAAATTGTAACAATGTTAACAAAAGGTGAATGTGTGTAGGAATGCCTCCCTATTTTATCTGTCAGTTTGTCAAGCATAGATACGCTAATTTACCACAATTCTAGACCATAGATTATTTGATACTGTCTGTAATTTGATAGCTAACAGCTGACTGCTTGCTAAACATGTTATATTGCATACAAAAAGAGAAAAAATAGGACAATATGCAAATTATGTTAAAAATCAAACAACAAAATAATTATATTTTGGTTAAGCCACTAAAAATAGCCTAGCCTTAAAACTGTATTTTTCTTTGACAAAAATTATACAAAACGGTGCTACAGACTATTTTTATTATGTTCTAAAAATGACAAAAGAAGTAAGGCAGGTTTTTTTTAGTTTAGTTAAGATAAAAAATGAAGTATCTTGAATATTATCACTATCAGATAAGAACTACTTACTTAGGTAGGTATTTTACACTTGAGGTAAATTTAAAACAGTAGTTTTGTGTTAAACTCAAGTGCTTAAGACATTTATGGAGCTTCTACAGTCAAATGCACATAAAAGTGGTACAGTGTCAAATTTGTTTGAGTAAATTTTGCAATAATTTCCTGATTTCTGGTAATTTCTTGAATGAATTCGTAAAATATGATAAAGCACGAAATCAACCATCATGGATAGGATTGAATTAGGGCAATATTAAGGCCACATTTACCTAAACAAATTTGACAGTGTACCACTTTTATGTGAATTTGACTGTACCTAAAAAACTGGACAGCAAAATAAAAAAAATTAAAAAACCTGTGATCTGAAAAAATATGCAAATAAAAAATGTTTAATTCTTTAAAAAAAACAAGTGTTATGTAATTAAATATGTGAAAATTACAAAAATAAAGGTTTAAGTTGTTAACTTAGTGTGTTTTGTGCAAAAAAGAACCAGTTTTGACCAAAAGCATCATCATCAGGACTTATTTTTGAATTTTTATCCATGAACCACCAAGAAAAATTACGCTTACTTTGGATGAGGTAAGAATCATAAATAACGTGTTTTTTAATACATACTTACATTTTTACATACAGGGTGTCCAAAAAATGGCGCATAAACGCGATGGTACGCTTTTGGGGCATTCTCAGGGATCCCTAGAAAATTGTAAAAAAATCCATCTGTTATATTCATCGAGAAAAATGCGAACAAAGTTGCATAAGTTCGGCAACACAGTTTGTAAAATACATCTTAAAAACTCATCTAGATTATTGAGCATACATTTTCGCATTAAATCATATTCACATAGTTGTCAGCTTCATTTTATAAAATTTTTGTAAAATGAAATTGGTTATAAAAATGTTATTTGACCATATAAAAAATAAACAAATGGTCAAATTTTAGATAGATTGTGCCTTTGTATTTAGCCATTTGTTTCGTTAATATGTGCTGTTATCTTTACGATATAAGCGTTTAAAGTTCGCACTTTAGGGCCTCATATCTGCGAGGGTATTTGAAATAGATTTTTTTTAGCAATTTTCTGGGGTTCCCTAGACATGCTCCAACAACGTACCATCGCGTTTATGTTCCAATTTTTGGACATCCTGTATAAAGACTTTTTGTCTAGATAGGGATCGTAATATATCATATTTATCTGAGATAACATTGTAAGTAAAAATGTTGCCTTAACTTGTTATAAAGCGTGTAACTATACAGGGTGTCGTAGAAAAAAATAAACAATATTTTTTCACATAATATTTTAAATTAAGTTTAAAAATTTCTAAAAAAAAACTTTTTTAGCAGCAAGTAGTTATAAAATGACGTTAAATAATAAATAAAATATATTTTCTTGTACCGTTGGAAAAATACCAAGTACGTCCATTCCATCTCAAGAAATTTAATTACAATCACAATAAATATGATTTACGATCAAACAGAAAAAGTTGACATTAAATTATATATGGAATATAAATTATTTGCATTCTAATGTAATAAAATAAAATTAAACGTTACTTTTTGCTTAATTAAATATAAATTTATCATTCTCTTATATTTTATTCAATAGACATAATAAATTTACTCCTATGCAACTAAAAATCAGGATAGAGGATATAGAAATATTAAACTGACAGTTGATACAACATTAATTAAGCTTTAATAGAAAATTTTCTTCGCAAAACCAAGATAATAAGAATTTTTTATTGTGTCGCACAGTGGGCACTTGGGAGGTCAAAAATGCAAAAATTCACATTTTGCCAAAAGTAATTTATTTTTGCGTTTATTAGCGAACAGTCCAACAAAACTAATTTAGAAACAAGATATCAATTTATTATACATATAGTCATTCAAGTATCCATTTAAGATTGGTATTAATTTGCACATATCTTTAATAAACAATATTTATTGCTTAGTTCTATTACCAATAAACAATTTTCGACAGTTTTAAAATTAAGTGGTGTCAGTAACTTGCTAATAAATTGCAATACTAATTTGATTTGGTTAAAACAATCCTTATAAGTTATTTTAATATGATTTCTAAAAGATAACTTTGATTGGATTCTTCGGGGGCCATTTAGGGGCGAAGGAATTTTTTTAAAGGAACCATTTTTGCAAAAACCTTTTTAAAATCATATTTAGCACCTATTATTTGTAAAATTTGGTGCAGATCCATCGTGATCTAATGTTGCAAATTAAAGGGATTTTTTTGGGGGCTACCACGCTAACCCTAAACTCTTATTAGTGTGGATTTAGCTTCCTGAATAGATGTTCTAACCGCACATACATAAATCTGGTTGTTATGTATTTTATGCAAGGTAAAAAAAATTATCTATCTTGGCCTAACATAAAAATTAATTTTCAATGAAAACAAAAACAGTTTTTGGCCTGTTATTTTTTAGGCATATCAATTCGGAATGTTTTAAATTAAAAATGAACCTAATTATTTAACATAAAACGGTCCTAAACGCATAGACAGAACGTATTTCCTGGAGACCCAAATAGGCGATTAGGACACAAACCTTTAGACATCTGCAATAATTTACCTTAAAAAAGTAGTTTGAAGTGAATGAAAGTGACATCTCGTTTTCTTATCTACTAGTTTACTTTTCCTAGCATCTAAAGTTGTGAAATGTTAGATTTAAGATCTCTTATGCTAGAAGATAAGCGAACCTTTCAATGGGTCACAGAAAGTTAACTGATTTTCTGTGTTCAAAACTTCGTAGACTGATGTAAAGTGTTTTTTAAGATGTGTTTATAGCTTGTATTAAATATTTATACTCTTCACCGCGTAGACAAGAAATAGGCAAATAAAAATACTCTAAAAATAATTTCATAAAATGAGTATAAAAAAATTTAAGTCTAAGTTACAGCTTTATATTTTTTTTATAAATTTATGGGAATACGTTTTGAATTTGATTCTTTCTTATGGTAATTTTTAAGTTTCTAATAAGGGCCTAGGAACTAGTTTGATTTTAATTTATTACCCTTTAGGCTTTATGGTGTACTGTTTGATTTTTATTTTTCTATTTCTCCTATCGTAAATAATTTTTTTCCTGAGTTAAATCAATTTATACAGGGTGTCCAAAAAAAGGCGCATAAACGCGATGGTACGTTGTTGGGGCATGTCTAGAGAGCCCCAGAAAATTGTTAAAAAAAATCTATCTCATATACCCTCGGAGATATTCTGCCCCAAAGTGCGAAACTTTAAATGCTTATATCTTGAATATAACAGCACATATAAACGAAACAAATTATTTAATATAAAGCTAGAGTCTATCTTAATCCGTCCAACCATTTGTTTATTTTTGAAATGGTCGAATTACATTTTTATAATTAATTTAATTTTACAAAAGTTTTATGAAATGAAGCTGACAACAACGTCAATAAAATCTAATGCAAAAGTGTAGTCTAAAGTCTAAAAAAGTGCATAATCAAGACTCATAGATGGGATTTTTAGATGTATTTTCCTAGACTGTGTTGCCGAATTTATGCAACTTTGTTCGCATTTTTTTTGATGAATATAACAGTTAGATTTTTTTTGACAATTTTCTAGGGATCCCTGAGAATGCCCCAAGAGCGTACCATCGCGTTTATGCGCCATTTTTTGGACACCCTGTATTCTTAAAAATAACAATTTTTTTTAAATTATAACCGATAGTTGCTTTTAAAAATAAATCAACGGTAAATGGTCACAAAGCTTACATCCTTTCTTGTCTAAAATTACAAACGCTAATTGTTATAAACAAAAATCACTAGACCGTTTCGTTTTACCTATTAAACTTCCTAAAGAGATTAAAAATTCATTTTAGGTCCAAATGAGTCGAAAAATTGGCGCATAACACACTTTATTTAATAGTTTAGTAATTCATAATGGCCGTTTACAATTCAATATTTAAATATCAGCAATGGAATTAAATATTTAATTGAATACTGAATAAATATTTATTAATAAAATGTTGTTGACTACCTCCTATTGTTTTGAAGTGAAAGAACGATTGGCATTGGTTGAAACTTATTCGATTTACGTAAGCATATAAATTTACTATTCCCCACTGTTTTTAATTATAAATCAATATACAGTGAGAGGCAAAAGTCCCCCCCCCTGGCCTTAACTTTTGAACGTTTCGAGATATTGATTTCCAAAAAATTTTAGGTTAATTTACACAAAAAAAACTACCTTTTGACGAAATTGGTTTTTCAAAAAATACTAACCCCCACATAGGGGGACTATCTACTTAATTTTTTTAAATGTAAAGGGGGGTCAAGTGACCCCTCATTTGAAAGCTAATTTTATTTCGAACACAATGGTGTTTACCAATTTAAGATATATTTATTATTTTTTTGGCTAGGAGCTTCTCAATAAAAAGAACGATTTCCTTAATAAATGCAACAGTGAAAAAATAAAACTATTTGAAATTAGGTAAGGGTGCATGTTTTTCTTTACTTAAAAAAAATATGTAATATTTTTTTGTTAAAATGTGTTATACCCTGTGTCCCAACATAAAATACAAAAAAACAAAACCTTATGCTTCTTAATAATTTTTTTTTAATTAATTTTATTTTTTTTAACCCTATTTTACTTCGTTTTTAAAAAAAAAAATAATTTTGGTAGGTTATTTTAAAAAATTTGTTATAAAACATACTAAAAAAAAAAAAATTATTAATATTTTTAAATAAAAAGAAAACATACACCCCTACTTAGTTTGGATTCACTTAAGTCTTTTATTGTTGTATTTATTACGTAAAACAGGATTTTTGTGCTTTATTTTAAAACACACAGTACAATAGAACTACTGAATCAATCTAAAATTCGTAAACGTCATTGTCTTGGAAATAAAAATAGCTTTCAAATGAGGGGTCACTTGACCCCCCTTTACATTTAAAAAAATTAAGTAGATAGTCCCCCTATGTGGGGGTTATTATTTTTTGAAAAAAAAATTTCGTCAAAAGGTAGTTTTTTTAGTGCTAATTTGCCAAGAATTTTTTTAAATCAATATCTTAAACCGTTCAAAAGTTAAGATGGGGGGGGGGGACTTTTGCCTCGCACTGTATACGATTCAACACAATAAGGTAAGAAACATTATAAGAAAACGTATTTTAATTGGCTAAATCTTTATACAGTTATACAGGGTGTTTCCTAAAGTCGTAGAAAAATTTAATTTATTGAAAAGCATTTTTAATTTAAGTTAAAAATTTAACTTAAAATTTTATTTTTATTGGATTGGCAACATTGACATTTTGAAGTAAAAAGTAAATTTAGGTCAGGCACATTAAATAATGACATTTGTAAACTTTACTCACTAAATACTGAATAAAGTATTTTGGCGTTTTTGATAGAATGTAACCGTTGATATCGTTTCTCCAATTCTTCTAGTTATTCTCTTTAGTCTCTACAAAAAAACTATGTTTCTTGATAGTTTATAATAGTAAAATTTGTAAATAAAAAGAACCTTGCAAGGGAAGAATTCATCTTTTTGCATCTGGAAAACCAACCTAATAAAATAAAGTTTTAGGGTTTAATAATAAAACAAGTCAGCAACCTTAAAAAACCAAATTTCGGGTTTCATAATGTTCATATTATAAAATGCAAATATATTATTATTAATTTACGTACTAGAACTAGAACAAGATAAATCAGAAAAAGCCAAAGATAAATAAAAAAAAAAGCAAAAAACAAATCAATTTAATTTAATAAGCAACCTTAGTAAGATTATCAAATTTCATTTAGCCATAAAAACAAATACATTCTAATAATGATGCATTTTTAACATGCAATCTAACATTAATAATGTGACAATTATTAGCACCTACAAACAATCTCAATAAACGTAAAAGAGTAGGGAATACTTACCTCTGATTGGACCTCGGTTTGTGCTTACCTCAGCCAGGTGAGAGAGGCACAGAATACCTATGTTTTAGCTTCTATCTATGTTCGATGAGAGGCTGCATCATTGACCAAGTTATCTGGACAGAGCCGATAACAGATAATCAACAAAAAATTAAAATTAAAAGAAAACGAGTGCCGCGTTTAAAATCGTAAACAAATGTTAAATATTATCATAACGAAATATGTCAAATTAAACAAAGTTTTACAACAGAACAAACTTCAAACATTTGTTTTAACTTTAAAGAATAAGTATTTAACGCATATTTAACGTGTAAAAAAAAGGTGCAGCGTTTTAAGTTTATTTGGTATTTTTGTGCGTGAATTTCTAGTGCGTGTGTTTTTTTTTTGTGGTAGTAATGTTTTGGAAAAGTCGACTTGGAATTTTAATGATTTTGCTGATGCTGCAGCATGCTCATTAGGTGTTTTTTTTGGGATTTCTTCGCACTTTTTGTGCTGATTTATCTGTCAATACAAACCAGGTAAATGACACTTTTTAAATCTCAAAAAAACGCAATCAAACGCTCCCATTTTAAAAATATTAAAGCGGGGCTTAAAATGGGCTAATATTAGGAAATTCGTTTCTTATTTTTACTGCAAAAAAATCTAATAATAGTCTAGCTTTAAGGCTGGAGATTCAAATTCACACTTTAGAAAATTAGTGCTCCTAGAAGCTCGTATAAGTCATGAGCTCCCGTCATTCTACTAAATAGCACATCTACATGAGGGCCCCATCCTATATTAAAACTAAATGTAGTTTTGAAAACTAGAAAAATAGAGCTACACACCTATTATGGTTTCATTAAAATCGGTTATTTCTTTGTGTCGAAAATCTGACGTCAAAAATTATTATATTTTTGTTTTTTGAAGTCAGATTTTTACACAAAGAAATAACCGATTTAAATGAAACCATAATACGTTTGTAGCCCTATTTCTAGTTTTTAAAACTGCATTTAATATACGATGGGGCCCTCATGTAGATGTGCTATTTAGTAGAATTGACGGGAGCTCATGACTTATACCGCGAGCTTCTAGGAGCACAGATTTTCGAATTTGTGAATTTGGATCTCCAGCCTTAAATATCTAAAAATAGTCGAGCTTTAGAGTCATAAATAAAAATTAAGATTTTTAAAACTACATTTTAATTCAAATTAGATTTTAATTGTCACTTCTGGATTATAAAAATGCAGGTTATTTTCCAACTTTGTATTTAAATTAAACTATAAAATTTAAATTTTTGACTACCTACATGTAGTCTCCATTTAAATCGAATTAGTCCTGCAACTGTTTTTATTTTATAGTCCTGTCATAAAATATTCAAATTTTGATTTTTTTTTATTTGATTTTCATAGAATGATATTCATTTTTGGATGATTGTACTTGTAAAGACCTGTTTGAAAATGTATTTCTAATAAGATTCTTTATTGCTTAGTTTATGTATAGAAAATGATAAGTTTACTATTATTGCTCATACTTTACATAATGCATTATGTAAAGCAAACATTTTTTTATTTTTCGGTACTAAAATAACCTACATTAAGTACAAAATTTATTATATTGACTTATTATTATCTTAAAATATTTTAGCACCTTAATTATAAAACTATTTACCTTAAGGCATGTCAATTTCTAAATAATTTTACACAACATACAGGGTGTCAAATTTTTTCACTACAAAAATTTTAAAATACCACTGATCAATGATTTATTGATAAAATACGATATCCAGTCATTATGGGAAATAAATCACAGTGACTAGGATATAAATCCATATTTCAGATTAACAGCATATAAATTATTTGCTACAAGCATAGCGTAACCTTATAAATAATATCTGTTTCAATTATTTAACATTATTTATTGATTTAATAACCATAAGGCAATTGCACACTTTATTGTTTTTGAAAATAAAATTCCCCGTGGTTATAAATTATCATGATATGTTAGATTTAATTATAATTGTCGTTTTTAATAAACAGCAATGTCAAAAGAGATATATTAGTAGTATTGTTTAGAAATTTTATACAATAAAAATTAACGTTTTGAAGGCCTAAAGTCGGGACCTCGTATGTTCAAATTTTGCAAAATTAAAGGGATGAATAATCTAGAAAATGAAATTAAACAAAAAGACGAAGCTGTATCAGTTTATGCCTTAACAACAATGGCATTTAAATAAACCAATAAAACAGCAAAATACCTATTATAACTCGATATAAGTATAAATATTAATTGATTGTTCTTTGCAGCCTTTGCAGGTGCATCTATAATATTTTATAAATGCGTTTTAAGATAAATCTGTCTTTCTTGAATCATATTCTACCACTAATCTCGATAACATTTTATTCCTTAACAATTTTCATTTCTACTTTAAGTAACATATCTTTAAACGTCAATTACTGCATATTTACTCTTAAAAACAACAAAAAAAGTAAAGGAAGTCCACATCCTTGTTTGTCAACATAACTTGCATTTGAAAAAAAAAGCTACATAAATCTACACATAAACACATTACTAAATGTCGAAACAAAAACATTTAAGCATTTGGACTCGATAAAAATAGTTTGTAGTGTCTTAAACGACGTAAGACGTAAACGCCATCTATTGGGCACAAGTTTAAGCCTTTAGTTCATCAAGCTCCAAAAGAGATGGCGCTATTGTTTTATTTCGTGCAATCACTGCAATCTTTCTGGATATAAGGCCATGGTAGATTTGCAAATCGATTAATTTACTTTCTGGTTCTGTTTGGTAAAAAATGGAATAACACACAGTGAAAAGTTGTTTCTGTTGACAGAGTTCTTGTTCATGTTGACAGATTTCTTGGGTGGTCTCGATTATTACAACACTTTTGCCTGATCTATATCATAAAACAGCAGGGGAGAGCATTATGACGAACATGTTATAAATCAAAATCTTATTATGATTGAGCTGTTTGCATTTATTATGAGTTGGCTTTTTTTGCTTCTAGAGAAACAAGGAGATTTTTTTTTGTAATTAAATGGGCAGAAATTAATTTGTCTTGCCAAAAAATTATAAAACATGTTGTGCAAATCTTGTTCTAGTTATTTTGTTTGGTCCTTTATAAGTTTTCGTGTTTGATTGCACGTTAAAGGTTTTTCTTAAACATGTTATTTCTCACACATTTGCTGCTAGGAGATGGTTTATTGACGGTCTACCTCATGTGGGCAATTTGATAAAGCAATCTCGCGTGTTTAAGATTTAATTGTGTATCTCTAACCTTGGTGCAGACACTATCATTTTGGGAACTTAAACGTTCAACACGATAATTTAGAAAATATCTATATAACCCGAAATCCAAAGAGGTTGTAATACCATAGGGAGAAAGAAATTTTGCAAAACGTATAAGAGAAATTAAAACAAAGTCTTTTAGTGTTGTTTTAATTAAATTAAAAAACATTTCTTGTGTTTAAATTTGACTTAAAAGTGATACTATTTTTTAAGTCAATTTTGGCAATTTTTCTCTCTATTTAGTGTAACCTTTATGGTGTATACCTGTTGCGTGGTAAAGGCGGAATAAATCATTAAAATAAGGTTATTTTTAAACTTTTAATTTGTTGGCTGTCGGATTCTTGTTAATTAAATAAAACCCAGATTTTATTAAACATCATAAATTTTTATTGGATCGTATGAAATCATCAAAAGATCATTTCCTGATGAGGCTAATTTAAATTTTTTGTTAATGAGCGCTTTATTGGATACATAATTTAGTATATTATTTAAAAACAAATGTGCACCTGTTTTTTATTTTATTTTACAATTTTAAAACTTTTTTGTTCTTTACAAAAGTATTGTTTGCAAAAATGTATGTCCTAGTTTTATTAAGTTAAAAAGCAAATAGTCTTGGATTAAATAACATATAATTAAAATCAATAAATAATAAAATTATTACGTTAAACAAATATTAATTAAAATTAGCATATTGATTAACTTATAACTTTTAAAGTGTTCATGGTGGAATTCAATATCTATAATTATTAGGTACTAATCCGCATTAAAATAAATATTAGTACAGGGTGTCCAAAAAATGGCGCATAAACGCGATGGTACGCTCTTGGGGCATTCTCAGGGATCCCTAGAAAATTATCAAAAAAATCCATTTGTTATATTCATCAAGAAAATTGCGAATTCATAAGTTTGGCAACACAGTTTGTAAAATACATCTTAAAAGCTCATCTAGATCCTTAAGCATACATTTTTGCATTAGATCATAATGACATTGTTGTCAGCTTCATTTCATAAAATTTTAATGAAATTAAATTGGTTATATAAATGTAATTTTACCATTTAAAAGATAAACAAATGGTAAAATGGCCTTTGTATTTAGCCATTTCTTTCGTTAATATGTGCTGTTATCTTTAAGATATAAGCGTTTAAAGTTTTACACTTTGGGGCAACATATCTCCGGGGGTATATGAGATAGATTTGTTTTAACAATTTTCTGGGGCTCTTTAGACATGCCCCAACAACGTACCATCGCGTGCTTTATATCTTCAAGGGTATATGAGATAGATTTTTTTCAACAATTTGCCGAGTCCCTAGACATGCCTCAACAACGTACCATCGCAGTTATGCGCCATTTTTTGGACATGCTTATGTATAGGCATGGTTAAAAATGAAAAGTAAACTTTATACAATAAGTCGAAATTTTATGGCAATTTTTTCCCAGCAAACTTTAAGCACTTTTTGTAAAGGCACTCAACACTTGAAAACTGTACATTTTTGTTCTTTTTTCAAACACTGCCGATTTGTATAGACTTGAAATAAAATAGAGCTGTCTTTAACACAGCGGGTGACAATTTCTGTAAAATGAAAACGCAGTCACGCGATTATGTTTTATTATTATTGATACATTATTGGTGATCATAACTTTATTTATTCGACCGCTTGCCAAAATAACGCCTCATAAAACTGTCATTTAAAGAATAAGTCATATTTTTCTAGATTGCAAAAACGCCTTAATATTTTTTAAATGGGGTAAATGCGCCAAAACAGGCCCACACACAATTTTTTACTAAAAATCACATGTCATTCTGTTTTTTTTTTGTTACAGAGTTGTAGTGTGCTTAGCTACGTTTGGAGCCGAGATTTTTTGCAGCAGAATCCCAGGACTTACGTATCTACAAAGAGAAATGTGCAAATCTTCACCAGACGCTATGATTGCTATTGGAGATGGCATAAGATTGGCCACTAATGAATGCCGGTATCAGTTTAGACACAATAGGTGGAATTGTACAGGAATTGAAAATCTGGCTTCTTTTGGACACGTTGTAATAGTTGGTAGGTTATTTTCTAAAAAAAAAAATTATTAAAATTTTAAAAAACCTTTTTAAAATTGTTCATTAACTTTAAAATAACCGAGAAAAAGAGTTCATCTTGGGACAAACTGTATATAACTGAGAAAAACTGTAATAATGAAGCGTATTCGTTCAAAAATAGGTTGGGGTTACCTAGGATATATGTCATACCACCCGTCGTTTCAAATGCTAATTGACATTACTTCTAAATTTAATATTTTTATCAAATATAACGCTAATATACCAAACAACAAACTGCCAGTTTAAAACATTCTACGTACCAGCTAAAGCTTTGCAACATTTACGGAGTGTTTTACAACTTCAATTCTTTATAATTAGGTAAAAAAAGAGCATAATGACTCATTTACAAAGGTACTTTTAATGCAAAATCCGCGGTGCATCCAAAAAATGCGGATTATTTTAAACATTCACGGAAATCCTTTTATAAATGAGTCATAATTTGCTTTTTTACCTAATTTATTAAGAATTAAAACACTCTCTAAATGTTATACAAACCTTTTAGCTGGTACATTGAATGTTTTAAACCGACGGCAGTTGTTTTTTGGAATATTAGCGTAATATTTGATAAAAGTATAAAATTCAGAAGTAATGTCAGTTAGCACCTGGAACGACGGGTGGTATGACATATATCCTAGGTAACCCCAACCAATTTTTGTACGACGCATAATTGAGGTAGGTCAAATACATAGATACATACTATCGTGGACATGGAATTTAAAACGATTTTTTACCAACCACCTTCGATTTTTTTAATTTTACTCTATTGTGAATGAATTTTTTTTATTTCAGTTTTCGAATTTTATTTTAACAACAAATGCGTCAAATGTATTTTATTAAAATAAATTATGTAAAATGTGTTGCCGGCGAGAAAAATAATAAGAAGATATTTCCTTTTTTAAATAATTATGTTTTAGGATAACAATAAGGCTCTAATCTTTGTAAAACATCAGAGAAATGTTCCTTGTTAATGTCCACTTCGCATAAAACTTGAGATGTTAAAGCCACTATTTTGACCATATTTACAATGCAAAAATTAATCGTTTTAAATTCCATGTCCACGATAGTACATAGATCGTGATTTTTACCAAAGGCATAAAGTAACTGAGCAAATTTACCAGCAAACATATGCAATAAATACTACTTGTAGATAATGAGACTAATTTATGATAGTGATGCGATTTTGCATGCATTGTGCACCGCAGATAGTTGGAAACAAGTCGAATTCTGAAAGAAGATATAATAGGTGTAATTGGTTGGGAAATAATCACCCGCCTAAGGAAATGCACTTATCTGAGAAACTCCCGCTTTTTAATGAAAATTAATTGGTTGCATGCTGTACCCCTCGAGGGGACTGTCAATTCTTTGGGACTTTCCAACCTCGACTAAAACATAATAATTTTGTAATAATTAATGCTACCAAACCTTGACAAGACAAAAGATTTTCTAGAATACTTAAAGGCCGATTTATACAACGTAACTTTTACTTTACTTCGGCGTAACTTCACTTCCACTTAACTTTACAAATTTACCTAATTTACAGATTGCAAAGTTACGTGAAATTGGGATCAGTTAAGCGCATGTGTCTGAACTCGCGACTTCTGACAATTTACACCTGGGCGGTAATTACGGAATATCGTTTCGTACAAAACATACATAAGAAGATCTAACAGGTATCGTACGAAACGATATTCCGTAATCACTACCCTTGACAATAAGGGTGAATATCTAATTTTTGCAAATTTTGCGCATGATCGGCCAAGCTTGGCTTTTGACAGTACTACTTACAGCTAAATGAATCAGCAAAGTAGCGCTAAAGTGAACTATAAATTTGCCAATACATTCCCATGTATTTTATTTAATTTTCGGTCAAGTTACGTCGAAGTAAAGCGGAAGTAAAGTGAAAGTTACGTTGTATAAATCGGCCTTAATAATTGATGCTACCAAACCTTGACAAGACAAAAGATTTTCTAGAATACTTAAGGCTTCACTAGAGTTTCTACTACAATTTTTATTTAACACATTTTTGTTTTGTTCAAAAAAATAATTTCTTGGATACCCTGTATAATAGAAAGCCTCCCGTAATTTCTTAATTGGTCGATGACATACGATAGCGTGGGACAAACATATACCAAGACGAATGCAACAGACAGATTGCAACTTTACAAAAGTAAGAATAGCACGTATTCACTTCATTAACTCACTCAACTCAATTAGATTTATTGCTGATTTTGAAGATATGCCGCATTGGACTTACAATGGTCGACTACGTTTGCCATTAAATTTTTAATTTACAAAAACCGCAGTATGTGTCTAGAATTCTTAAGCAGAAATTAAGAAAAAAACCATACAAAGAATTTGTTTCTCTACTTCTTTGAAGTTCTTTAATTAAAGATATGTATCCATGATGATAAATCAAATAATAAAAAGTTATTCAATCGATGCCGCTGCTTATTTTTAAACCCTTCGCTAACAGCTTCAAGCTTTTTTGTAGTACAAACTTTTAGCTAAAGAAACCTACTATTTATTCACAGTTTAAAAAAAAAACAGAGTCACCTATGAAAACTAGAACCTTTTTCTTTGAAAAGTTAAATTTTCCTCAAAGTTGGCATTACATTTCAAATTTACTGTCATTAAAAATTGAAATATGCCAAAAATAATATGACAGTTACCTAAAACAGGCGCAAAAATTGGAAAAACAAAACAATTTTTGCTTGTGATTTGAGAATTTATAAAGAAAATTGTAGACATTTTTGTAAAAGTGCTAATTTATCCTATGATACCTAAAAGGGTTTCCTAGCAGTGAGTACTTACATAAATAATCCCTATTTTATGCAAACTTTTTGATTAGTGCGTTATAAAGTAATTTAATAAAAAAATAAATACTTCTGTATATGTTAAGACCATTGTTTTTGAGTCAGATGCCCCAAACATGTTTTTAAACGCATTTTTTAATTTTTTTGACTTCTTACATAACCAGCAAACACAAGTGACATTAAGGACAATATACAGGGTAAAATCTGTCACCCTATGGCTCGCCTGCTCTGTTTTTTTTAATTGTGACTGAATAGTAGTTAATTTAACATAAGAGCAGGCATTGATTTGTTAAGTACCAGCCCACGTGATCATTTTAATTGACTTTATCTACCTAAATCATTATTTTAATCTAAAGTCCATTATACCATAATTTAGAATATCATTCTCTCAATATTATACGTATTTGATATAGAGTTTAATTGATGACGCTTCCTTATTCATTTATTGGTCCAAAGATGCCTTTAACTTAAGATTTAATAGCTTTCTTTTTAATGGGATACTAATTGCAGGCAATTTTAATTTTATCTGATTATCATTGATACCTTAAGAATGAGACTCATTAAGTCGGCTTTGTAACTTATAAGACCTTTATTTTTATCGCACCGATAAATATTTTTAAAGACCAAGGTTTCACGGCTAAAGAATAACGAAAAAAAAAATCAGTCAAAAAAAAAATTGGCCAAGATAGTTAGTGAAAAAAAATAGCGTTTATGCGCTTATTTTTGGACTCGCTGTAGGTACTTATAAAAAAGTACCATTGCATCAGACAAACTTTTAGACCACCTGCAAGACTTAAAAATAAAAAAACCACTTAGACTGCCATTTAAGAAAACCCCCAAATATAAATCCGGATTATAATCATTCCGTATAAATCACAGGGTAAACATGCAAAAAATGATAACTGCCTAAATAAATCTACTAAAAGAGGACATTAAGTCAGTTCGTTGGTAAATGCTCATAACACTTTATGTCACTCTGTGTTTACATCGGTGTTCTATGTCGGACACATGACTGTGTAGGTGGGATCGAGACACCTGTGGATTCACTACTAACATTTCATACAGGGTGTTCCCTAATTTCGTAGAAAAAAATTATTATGTGATTTCTGGACTCATTTTAAGAAAAAAAGTCCATTTACCCCAATCATTCTATTTAAAATTTGTAGGTTCCTTAGAAAAAAATCCCAACCAAGATCTGCTTATGCAGGATTGTAGGCACTATCCCCAGGAATATAAAAGTGAAAAATTCCCACAAAATTTCCGTGACGTTTAGCCCCCATCTTGCATAGAAGTGAGGAGTTGCTTTTTTATTAATACCTAAACTATTCGACACTTTTAAAAAAAGTTTTAAAAATCTTTAGGAACATTATTTTAATAATAATACAATCATTCTTAAAAAAATAATGTATCACTAATATTAACGATTCTATAGCTCTTTGAAAATCACCTTATTTCATCATAATCGTCTATCTTAGTCACAGAGTCCTGAAGCATAGATTGCAGCGTTCTCTGTAAGACCAAATTAGCACATTTTCAAAGTGCTATAAAATCGTTCACATTGGTGATTTATTATTTTTTTAAAAATGATTGTATTCTTATTAAAATAATGTTCCTAAAAATTTTTAAAATTTTTTTTAAAAGTGCCGAATAGTAGGTATTAACAAAAAACTAACTCCTCACTTCTATGCAAGATGGGGGCTAAACGTCACGAAAATTTTGTGGAAATTTTTCACTTTTATGTTCCTGGGGGTAGTGGCTACAAACCTGCATAAGCAGATCTTGGTTGGGATTTTTTTCTGGGTGCATTATTAGAATGATTGGGCTAATTTTGACTTTTTTTCTAACTTACAGCCCTCCAAAAATCCCCACTTAGACGCTTTTCCAAAATTTTACAAATGAAGAAATATTTCTAGTATTTAGATGCATCAAAAAGTTCCTATAACATTTTTTGTAAAAATTATTCGTCTCGGAAATAAAGCAAAGAAAATAATTTTTTAAGGGTTTTCAGAGGACTGTAACTTACTAAGGGGGCAAAATCGGACACATGTTTATATAAACTTTTTTTCTTAAAATGGATCCAGGAATCACCCCCCTAAATTTACAGCAACAATTTTAAGGCATCCTAAATTTGTATTTGGGAGTTTTTGAACATTCTGTATATGCAAGTTTGACACACAGTGGGCGTTTTCTAGGGAAGATGATATCCTGTATCGTGGTGTCTGCACCCAATCTTTTATATTAAACGGCAATTATTAACACTTTGGCTGAAGTTAACACTCATAACGTAGTTTATTTGGCGCCAGCATTATTCACAAGAAGACAGCTCGCGGTTTTGTATCATACACAATGTACATACAGGATGTCCAAAAATTGGCGCATAAACGTAATGGTACGTTGTTGGGGCATGTTTAGAGATCCCCAGAAAATTGTTAAAACAAATCTATCTTATATATCCTTGGAGATATGAGGCCTCGAAGTGCGAACGCTTATACCTTAAAGATAACAGCACATATTAACGAAAAGAGAGGCTAAATACAAAGGCACAGTCTATCTAAAATTGTTTTACCATTTGTTTATCTTTAAAATGGTCAAATTACATTTTTATAATCATTTAATTTTCCAATAATTTATGAAATAAAGCTGACAACAATGTTAATAAGATCGAATGCAAAAATGTATGATCAAGAATCCAGATGAGTTTTTAAAATGTATTTTTACAATCAGTGTTGCCGAACTTATGCAACTTTGTTTGCATTTTTTTCCATGAATATAACAGATGAATTTATTTTAAACATTTTTCTAGGGATCCCTGAGAATGCCTCAAGAACGTATTATAATTTTCTTGTGGTTGTCACACTGTAAAGGAGTCATTAGAATATGATACGAATCGTAAATTTTAGTGCTTAAAATTATTCTTTTCTTTTAGTCCATTCAAGAACCGCGATAAACAAATTAAATAAATGATAAAACTAATAAATTAGTCGTAAGCGTTAATTAATTACTATCTTTTTATTATGTTGGTATTATTAATATACCAGTGTGGGAGATTATTCTTTTTGTGGCTACCAACCATTATTTATGTTGGTACTGCTAATAAATCTTGTTTAAATGTTTGTACCAGTTGTACTATTATTCCTACTGTTAGATTCATGTAAGTTTTCAAGAAATTTGTAATGTCTGCTAGGTTTTTTTATTCGGACACAGTTTTTTGTTTTAATTGGTCCATTTATACCTAGCAGTACCTCAAAACACATTTAGAATTCTTGATTTGTTATTTTTGTTAGAATAAAGTTATAATGTCTAATTAAAAACAAATTAAAATTCAAACAACGTCTACATGGTAGTTCCATTTTTGGCAATTTTAACGAGATTTTCTGTCTGTCATCTCAGTAGCAGAAGAAATTACTGTGGTACCATGTTTCTTACAGTTATCTCAAATGTTTAATCATCATGTAGTAGGGTCCCACGCTTTGCAATACCGCCCCCTTTGGCCCCTTTATAATCAAAATAAATAAGGAAAACCTTCGCATTTTTAAACGTATACGACAGTGAGTACTACATCAAGAAAGACAAAATGTTAAAGCGTGCCTAAGTACTCTTAAGTAAATGAAATATGGTGCTAACACGACAGCTTACAACCTATTAAGAGGTGTTAAGATTTGTAAATTGTGTTTGTAAACACTTGGCGGTACTGTCCAAACACTATCATGCAAAATACTTAGTGGTACCGCCGCGCTGCTCCTTATTTACATTACCAATTTTTAAATAAAGTCCTTCTTGGACTTAAAACTTCATGAAATATTTCAGCAGTGGTACCGATTCTCTTTATACGTACTGCTAAATGTACTCCACAAGAAACCAAGCAAATTTCTCTTTTTATTTAACGTAGTTTCAACTTATAGCAATCACCATTAATTAGTGAAACCTGGTACTTACAAAATGAGGCGTGATATTGATGCAACTAACAACCAACATGGTGTAGAATTACTCGAAACCTACAATGCGCAATCAGAGGATTTATTATCGACATCTATTTGCATCCTACACCCACATCTTTTTAAATGTCTTTATTTTCTTCGACCACAGATTAATGGCAGAAAAAGTGGACAGCCAATATTCTACATACACATGGCTTACGCATTTATATTCATGCGCATTTTAATAGTACTTAAGTACTTAAATGATTTCGATTTATCTAACTTATGCGCATTCATTGGTCAGCTCAATTATTTAAACCACCCACAAACTTTGTCTTATACAGGGTGAATCATATTTTAGCGAAAACATGAGATTGTTTAGAAGTACCGCTAAAATTTTGGTCCAAAAGAGGTCTTATAAATTATAGGTACTTAAAGACGCGCTTGATTCCTAGATTTATAAGGAATGCAAAGTACAAACCAAAGTTTAAACGATCGTAAATGCACCGATGGACAGATACGTTAGTTGCACCGGCTTCGGGTTCTAAATACCTGATACGGAACTGCTAATTTCTATTAAAGCCTTAAGCTGATCTTTGTTGATAACAGTACCAAAGAATGAACTATATCAATGTATTAAAAAGGAAAAAGACATTTTGCATAGTTAGTACTTAGTGTTAATAATTGTCGTTTTTAATAGATATGAGTATAATAATTAAATTCATAATGCTCATGTTGTTTTACAAGATTGGCGCAGCGGGTACTATAGTGTGTCATGTCTAAAGCTATCTAATCTCATTAGTTGGATGTTTATCGTCTTCATTACATTCTTACATGAAACATGAACATGTCTATTTAAATACCTCCTTTTATTACATCTTTAAAGTACATAATCAACTCTTCATTTTTTAGAGTTATTTCCTATTGATGATGCTTATAACATTATAATTATTCTGACTTAATGTTCTGTTTACATACAGTCGTGATAAAGAAAACAATATACTTAGTTTTCGAAACGTCAACACTAAAAATTTGCTAGGTCTTTTAGATTTTGCTAACTTCATGAGTTTAAACCACATTTTTTAATTACTGAGGCACTCCCTGGTGATAAATTTAATGTGTATAACTGTTTTCATAATATTGATACTTGTAGCCTATTAACGATAATCAAAGATTAGATAAATCAGTATTGGCACCTCCCACGAGTTGCATGCAACATCCAAGAGGCTTGCGTGACTTTTATTAAACGATTAGATGGTACTGGACTCTTATTTGCCACTAGGTACCATTTCATTATTATACTCCTCGCAGACAAAGTCGAAAACGAGGAGTATATTGTGATTGTTTTGAAAATTCTAAAATCGTCAAAAATCGTCGTAGAGCAAAAATTCTTTCATATTCGTGCGTTTCATCGAATTTTGAACAACTTTCAAAAAATCCGTCCGTCCGTCCGTCCGTCCGTCCGTCACGTTTTTTGTAAACACGATAACTTAAGAACGAAAAACCCAATCGTGTTCAAATTTGCAGGAAAAATTTTTCTCATTAAAGTCTTGGTTGGGATTGTTATTGGAAAAAATCGGATAATAACAAGGGGGGTAGCGGGGCCCCCAAACTGGTAAAAAATTCATATTTCAGTTATTATAAATTTAAGAAAAAAAAAAATTCCGTAATATTAAAGCCCTTTAAACTCTTTACAAAAATTATTCTAAAATTTTTTCGATCCGACCCCCCATTAGCCCCCCAAGAAGAAAAAACGCCGTATTTTCGTTATTTTTGAATTTACTAAAAAAATGTTTATTAAAAAATTAAAGAAAATGTCATTCTGTATTAAAAATAATTTTTTGTATTTTTTTTTGTTAAGTTGTTAGGGCATAAAAAGCCAAAAGAAAGGTTTTTAGTAATAAAAAAGTTCTAAGTCCCATAAGTCTTGGCCTCGGGTCTAGGTGGCTTTGCAAAAACATTTGAAACAAAGCAGCATCTTTCTAAAGTCAAATTAAGGGTATGGTCCGTAAGCCATTTTGGTAAACCTAAGTGACAGAAAACGACTTGTTACACAATTCGTTGTCATGGAAAATGATTGTTGCAACTGTCATTTAGGTTTACCAAAATGACTTACGGACTATACCCTTAATCCTAAACGTCAGTGTCAGAATTCATATTTATGCTCTTCGCTAATAAATATTTTTTTTTGCGAAAGTGAGTTAATAGTTCGACCTCTTCGCAGATTTTTGTTTTAAATAAAAAAAAATGTTGCTTTTATAAAATATTGTGATTGCTTAATTACTGCGAGGAGTATCCTATTAAATGTCGGCATTTTATAATAAAACCTAACCCACTCAATGATCCAACATATTCACTGATCTAACCCGCTAATTTTCTTAATTATATTCTTGATGCCTAACATATTTTTTTGTCAATTTACACATCGGACTAAGTCAATGATGAGCGCAGACGTTAGTCTTTGCTTTTTGCGGGTCCGACTAAACACAGTTATTTCTTACAATCCCTCTTAAATAAGTAGTACTGCCGCATTTGTTCCCAAACAGCTTTTTAAATCATAGCTGTTGTATAGCGTGTACATTCTAACTGCTATTAAATAATGCTGATGGTTGCTTTAGAATTATGACCATAATCTCCAAGTTATGATAGTACTTTAATGGATAATTGTCTGGAACTTGTCTTCGAACTACAGGTTTGTTTTATTTATTGATATTATTGTTACTAAACCATATTTAATAACTTTGCTTCGGTACTGCTGTAAGTTAGCAGTACTGTTATTAAAAAACGTTTAAAAGTGATACTACAGTCATCTAATAATTAAACTACTGAGAACAATTTCAAACGTGGTACTATCTCGCTTATCAAAAGCAGATGTTGGGCTTCTTATTCAGTTCATTGTTAAGTAGAGAACCGATTATAAAACGACATATAGTGGCATGTGGCTTGAATATATCAGTACCACTGATAACTTGCTATCTTTATGGCGAACATTTACATATTACTAAGAGAAATTGCAGTCACTTAAGATAAGACTTCTTATAACCTATGCATTTATAAATTGTTTCATTTAAAGTTGACTTTGTTTCATACAAATTGGTTTCTAGTAGGTACTGCTAGTGTTAAATTTGCTTGTCGATAGATTTACACGGCTTAAAAGAGAAATAGAGAAGGAAGCTATTACTTAAGGTATTTAGAAATATTAATAATGTTTAGATAGACTTCCGCCGCTGCAAAGATATGCTATAATAACTTGTTTAGTAGGAGATTAGTGTCAAAAGCTCTAGTACGACTTAAAACAGAACTTTTCTTAATATCAGCTTAGACAAATGAATTGGATTTTTAATTCCTCCAATATTTTTACTGTTGGACATAACCTTACATTTTTCTTTAAAGGTTCAAGAGAAGCAGCCTTTACATACGCAATCTCAAGCGCAGGCGTGGCCTACGCGATCACAGCCGCATGTGCACGCGGGAATATCTCCTCCTGCGGTTGCGCCCCAGGCCCCAAACCCCGGGAACCTACCCCAAATGGATGGAAATGGGGTGGATGCAGTGTAGACCTCAAATTCGGCAAGAGGTTCGCTAGGAAATTCATGGACGCACGAGAACTTGAGGGAGACGAAAGGAGCTTGATGAATTTGCATAACAACAAAGCAGGACGAAAGGTTTGTTGAGGTTATGTTGAAGTGGATTAAAGTGCAAAGGCATTGGTGCAACTTTCGTGTTTTGGTACAGCGTGCGATAGTTGCACCAATGCTTTGGATTTACTGTTTTTACTATTAAAATTAGGTTATAAAACACTGTTAAATAAGACTATTGTGCTTTTGTTTTAATTATGCGTTATGATAGGTTTAATTTAAAAGGCAGATAAATAAAAAGAACCTATTTAAAGACGTATATTTGCTATAGGCGGTTCCCATGAACTTTAATGTTTTTTCCATCAAGTTTGCCTTGCATGGTTGGTTCTAATTGACAGTTCCTGAGTGATGGACGGACCAGCCGCCCGCGATTGTTAACCCACTCACATGCATTGACTTAAACTTTATTTAAATGCACATTAAACAACAATAGACGTACATTTTTTGGTAACAAACATATCGAGATTTTCTGCATTGATTCTACATTCGATAGACATTCGATCGCGAATATATTATTATTTACAATTCAATAACTTTGAAACCTGATTTAAAATGACATTAGATTTGCCGGAGATACAACATAACGTATACGGACATTTATTTAAAATGTTGCAATACAAGAAACAGAGATACAGGGTGTCCAAAAATTGGCGCATAAACGCGATGGTACGCTCTTGCGGGATTCTCAGGGATCCATAAAAATTTAAAAAAAAAATCCATCTGTTATATTCATCGAGAAAAATGCGAACAAAATTGCATAATTTCGACAACGCTGTTTTTAAAATACATCTTAAAGGCTCATCTAAATTCTTGAGCATACATTTTTGCATTTAGATCATGAAATTGTTGTGAGCTTCATTTCATAAATTTTTGTAAAATTATATTGGTTTTAAAAATGTAATTTGATCATTTAAAAGATAAAAAAATTTTTTTCGTTAATATCAATCTTTAAATGTGGAACTATTTTATTCATTTGTCTTTTTAAATGCGCATAATTAAAACAAAAGCGGTATAATGTCATTAAACAGTATTTTATAACCAAATTTTATAATTAAAACAAAAAAAACAGAGTTAATCCAATTCATTGGTACAACTCGCGAAAGCTTTACCAAAAACACGAAAGTTGCACCAATGATTTTTTGTTTTAATCCACTTTTACATAACCTCACTTAATTTTTTTCACCACGCATCTTTTTGACAAAAAAACACGGTATAACCTTTGGGTGCGTTTAAATAAGTTATTCTTTAATATTTTTCTCGTGTAAATAAACATTATTTTTTGACAGGCCGTCCATACAAACCTCTTAACCGAATGCAAATGTCATGGCGTCTCCGGAAGCTGTACAATGAAAACCTGTTGGCGAACTTTACCTTCGTTTCGTGTCGTAGGCGACAGCCTCATGAAAAAATACTATAGAGCACGACCTGTCACTGTGACGTCATCTCCTGGAGCCAGAGATACGAACAGTCATAGAAAAATACGAAGAATACACTTGGTGGTCAAAAAAGGCAAATCTGCAACTGAAAAAGATCCCAAACAGGCTGAGTTGGTGTTTTTGCAGTTGTCACCGAATTATTGCGAAAAAGATTTGGCAGCGGGATCGTTGGGGACTTTTGGTAGGACGTGTAACCGCACTTCGGGGGGTAAGACACTTTTTTTGAGACAAAATGTTCGGGGAATCGAACCCAGTACCTCTGAATTGCCTATTTGAAAATTTGGAGTAAAACTTAGTTGTTAGAGCAATTTACTGGTAACTCAAAGGTACTGGGTTCGAATCCTGGTCGCGGATAAGCCTTTTTTATTTTTTTTTTTACCACAAAAATTTAATTAACTTCATATAGTTCTTTTAAATTCTATTTTAATCATTCTATTGTATTTTTTAACACTTTTTTTGATAAAATGCCATAAAATACGCCGTATTTTTTTAGGGACGGACGGATGTGACCTCATGTGCTGTGGAAGGGGGTACAATACACACCAATACACAAAAACATGGCAATGCAAGTGCAAATTTCATTGGTGTTGTTACGTTGATTGTGAAACTTGTAGTGAGCGAACTGAGGAGTATACTTGCAAGTGAAACACTTTTTTTGTTAAATAATTTGTCTATAATTTCTATACATAAGTGCGTCAGTGTAAGTATTTGTTTATTTTAATAAATAAAATGTATGTATCAAAAATCAATTTTATTATTTTTCAAATTAGAAACAAAATTGTTTGATTAATTTTTGTTTCTGTGAGTTGATAAAAAAAAATTATTTTGAATGTATTTTTTGCTAGTATTATTTGCTATACTAATATAATGTTAACTAATTGTTCTCTTAGATACTTAAAATCATTAATTTTGTAAATATTTAATTTTTTTGTAATTTTGTAAAAAAACATGTAGGTAACCCCCTGTAATTATGTAAAAATATGATTTTTATGTTGTGTGACAATTTTCATATTTATTTAATTTGTTTCTGTATGCCATGGCCCACGGCAGTATTTTTTTGTATTTACCATATTAGCTTAAGTGTGTTTTTTTTATTTTTAAAAATAGAAAAATATTTTGACTATGTTACAGTTTTATTTGTTTATAACAATGTTCAAAAATGTACTTATTATAATAATGCTATTTATTGCTGAATTAAATGTACTTTTTACCAAATTGATTAATAAAAAAAAAACTAAATTTAATTCCATTTTTTATTTTATTTTTTTTTCAGCAAATTCACAAGTTTTATAATAAAAATTCAGCTGGCGCCATCTAGTGGTAGGTTTATGAACACAATCAAAATCAATGTTAGAGAATCATGAAAACTTTAGAAGCAACCTTTATAAAATGGACAACATTTTAATGCTTTACTACAAGAGGTCCAAAAAAGACCAATTTCAGAGATATCTAAATTTAAAAATGGTCCATTTATGCAGAAAAATTATTTTTTCCAACTTGAAAGCTGGTTTGTATTTTAGGTACAAAAAAAATAAAAAAGATATTTTTGTTACGATTATGTTAATTTATTAATTTACATAAATAAAATCTCAATGAAACATGAAAACATGAACTTATATCTACAGTATGTCTCAAAAAATTTAAAAAGTTAAATGATAACATTTTTGAAAACATTGCTACTAATCAACATAGCTAGAAACCGACAATAGCTAAGCACCGACATAACCACGAGCCAACTAAGTATTAAATTTTAACTAGCCGGAAACGTACGTTGCAAGTACTCATCGCAATTGTTTTAAAATTTCTGAGATTTAGATAGACTTTTATAAAAGTACTGGGGGACATATTTTTTTCACTAGGTTAGGTAAAATTTTGCTCTCGGTTTTGGTGCTAAAAAAAAATAAAAAAAAAGTTAAGATATTCTAAAGATCCATCAATAAGCGTTTAAATACAGAATTTTAGCAATTTAGAAGCACTATTTTTTTGCATTTTAAATTGCCAAAATTCTGTATATAAAAGCTTTTTGATAGACCTTTAAAATATCTCAACTTGTGCTTTGTTTATTTATGTTGCTGGTAAGCACAATTCTTAATTAAAATTAAATCTTATAAACCCACTGAGCAATGACCAGAAAGTGGTGTTTTTTGTTGATTTTAGGCAACCAACATTACATAACCACAGTTTCTATGCTTCGTGACATTCCTCGTTTCCCCTTTTGTATGTTTGAGAATCAAATTATGACGATCGCGAACGTAGATCTTAGAGTGCCTAGCATAGGCGGCGACTTTAAAAAACTCTGTCGGGTGCTCAAAAGGGGTAAATAAGCAACCTTGGGGAAATCGCCGCAGGGGGTCCGGGGGGCGGCAGCCCCCCGCTAAACGCGCCGCAGGCAAAAATTTTTTGTTTAATTCAAGGTCAAGCCTTTTCCTGACACTTGACATTTATGAACAGAGAATAAATGTCTCAGCAAAACCCTGCTCTTACTTATAAAGATTTTTTTTAACTAAGACCAAAATTTTTAAAGTAGCATTTTAATTTTTTGATTTGGTTAAGAATATGTTTTTTATAGAAATGTAAGTTTTAAATTTTAAATGATATCTGGTTAAAAAGTAAACACATTATCCGAAAATTAAACATAAAAAAAATGAATAAGAATTTCCTATTTTGCTAAGAAAAAAAATACCCTGGAAGAAAAAGAAAAAACTATATTATGATTAAAACTTAAAACCACAAAAATAAGTTCAGCAATATGGAAAATATACAAAGGTATAAAATATAATATAATTTTAAAACTTTTTACTTTTAGAAAAAATTTAGTACATTTTTTGAGGTTGAATAAAATAATTCACAACAGTGCACACAGTTTGGTGGTCAGTTAGCAGATATTTTTATAAATGAGAAAATGCAAGGCAAAATTACTTTAATACATCCACATCTGGCAAGAATATTCAAAAGGGATGGTCAGGCAATAAAATAATAAAACTGCAATAACAGATACTAAAAATTACTATTCAAAATGTAAATGTTTTATTGAAATTTTTAGACACATTGTTGAAATATTTGATTCATGGTTCTATTTTGAGCTTCTAAAAACAAAAATTTGTCGGGTGCTCCGCACCCTACAAAATTTTTTGTTGGGTGCTTGGGCCCCAGAGCACCCACGGAGTCGGCGCTTATGGACTGCCTAGTATAATTGACAGTTATTGTCGCATTATAGAGTGGCGTCATGCATTATTCCATCTCTGTCATACAGATTCTGTCATCAACAAAATAGCCAAAGTGACAACAATTACAATAATGGTTGACAGAATCAGTATTAGATGAAACGATGGTTGGCAGATGCATGGCGTCACTCTATAGAACGACAATCTGTCAAAATCATCGAGGCACTCTAATAGATCTAAATCTAAACAGAATAAATGTATTGACAATTCCAACAAGAGAAATGTCACATTTTTTGGCAGACAAAAAGGGATTCGTAGCAAGGCATACTTCATTTTATCAGGCCGACGCACCCTCATATTTATTTTTTTGAATCCTGGAAGCCTTATTTTCTAGAATGTCCAGGGTTGTGACGTCACAAAAATTAGTTTGGCTACTCGCTAACGGATCGCTTTAGTCAGCAATAAAAGTGAATTGCGTAGGTTTAAATTCAAACTGAGACTCCCTGTATAACTAAAACAAAGCGCGATAACGATAAAGCAAGTAGGCGAAGGAAACATAAGCAATACGCGAGGGTGTATAAATGCGTGTCGCGTGTTCGTGCGCGCGCATTTACACTACACCCGCCGCATTCATTGATCAGCTTCCAAGAACCGAAACGTCCGACCTCGCATCGTGTAACCCCGCCACAACCGCGCGCGTGCACCATTCCTACAAGCCTCAGTCAGAGAGAGCTCGGCATGACATGAGATGTCCCGCGACGCATACGTGGGGGGCAGCCGTTCCCCACGAAGTGTGAGGCTGCCCACGGTCGACCGCTCCCCGAGTAGGAACTACCCCGGGGGGAGCCCTTTGGGCCGGAAGCCCCTACGCTCCGGAAACAACTCCCCGGATCACTTAAACTACCCTAGTAGCACCGGCGGAGTGAGTTACCACCACTACTATCGTGACGACGACTTGGGCAGTCCGATGCTGGAGGAGAGAGGCAGGCCGTTGGCCGTCGGCCCTGGGACACGGTCCAGAAGTGCTACTAGGCCGACCAACCCCATGACAGTGAGGTATCAGAGTTTGGACCGTGGACCTACTATTGACCATGATCGCGAGTTCTTGCCGATTCGGGATAGAAGAGATCGGTCGTTGGATAGAGGATTGTACTTTGATGACGAGCCGTATAGTTCTAGGTCAGTTAACTTGGGAAAAACTAGTGGAAATTGCATGAGAATCTTGTAAAAAGTAGATTAAACACCTGTTAAAAAACTGCTTGGAAATGGCTTTAAAACACTGCGAGAAATTGTTTAAAAACTGTTCAGAAAAGCTTTGAAATGTTCCTCAGAAATGCCTTAACATATTTCTTAGAAATGTCTCAAAATATTCCTTAAAATTGTCCTATAATATTCCTTAAAATTGTCGTAAAATATTCCTCACAGAAATGCCTTAAATAGCTCCTTAGTTGCTTTAAAAAATAACGCAGATATTACTTAAAAAACTCTGCAGAATTCCCCATAAAAAATTCTTCAAAACTATTTCAAAAAATGCTTAAAATTTTTCTCAAAGAAACGCTTTTCCTTGCACCAAGAATGTTTGTAGAAATTGTTTACAAATATCTCCAAGAAACCTTTAAAAAACTCTTTAGAAACATCTTAAAAAACTCCGCAGAATTCCACTAAGCAAGTTTTTTAAAACACTTTAAAAAATGTTTTAAATTTTCCTTAAAAAAGACTTTTTTTTTGTTCCAAAATACTTTGTAAAATTTTTTTACAAATCTCTTCAAAAAGCCTTTAACAAACTCCGTAGAAATACCTAAAATATTTCTTAGAAATTAAAGTATTCCTTAGAACGCTTTAAAAAATCCTTAGAAAACCCGAAAGAAAACCCTTAAAAATATCCTTACAGATCCTTTTAAAAACTTCTTAGTAATGGTCATAAAAATGCGCTAAAAATGCTTTATAAATGATTTAAAAATGTCTTAAAAAACTCTTTATAAAGGTCTTAAACAAATCCTTCAAAATTTTTTACAATACTCCCTTCGAAAAGTTTCCAAAACAAAGCTGCCCAAAAAAGACTTTTTTGCGCCATTTAAGTTACAAGCATTTTATTGCAAAATCTCAGGTTTGACCTTTGGTATTTAGCCAGACGAAAGAAACTTCTTTAGCTTTAATTCACATCCCAAAAGTTTACGTTTTCCTACCCCTTTTATTGCAAATGCTCCAAAATTAACCCCTGTCCCCTAGCCAAAATCAATCTCTTTTTCTAAAAAAGTAAAAAACCAAAACCTTTCAATCGCTCGCTCCATTAAATAATAAACTCCGATATTAGGTCACGTCAAATCTATCATTTATACGTCCATAAAACTAATCCACCGATTCTGGAACAAGAAACAATTCTTGGAAACTTCGTTTCGTGATCAGTAAACCAAAATTATTAATTGGAATTTCCTTGTAAACTCCACTAGAAACTCATTAAAATCTTGGATGACACATAGTTTTCTTGTTAGATAAATTCAAGCCTTGCGCTTTTGTGCATGTACTTTAATTCTTCTTCTTCTTCCACTTGAGCTACTCAAATATCGACTGTATCAGGGCAGAATATTGAAAGTTCATTTTTTTTAAATGTTTTTAAAAAATGAACTAAACTTCTGGCGCTAATGCATTATATGTTTTGCTTTGTTTTGTATAAGAAAAAATAATTTAATAAGGTCCCTGTTTTATTGCCAAATTTATATTAATCATTTTCGAGATCATGCGTTCACGCTAGTGATTTGATGGTTATCCAAAATTACAACTTTTACAGATCGATACATTCAAATAATGCTATACTTGATACGTTTGTATTTACCCTAAACCTAATCGTTTATTAAAATTTATTTTTGTTTTTTATGAAAAATAAAAATAATTTTTTTTTTCACATAAATTAACGATTTTTTTTTATTTTTTTTTAGATCTGCTAGGCAATCCCCAACGTCACATCAGCCCTTCTTGGGGGAGTTACAACACCAAAATTCTGACCTTCAGCGTGAACTTGGTAATTTGAAAAAAGAGCTCGAACTCACGAACCAAAAACTGGGCTCATCGATGCATTCCATAAAAACCTTCTGGAGCCCTGAGTTAAAAAAGGAGCGAGCTCTTCGTAAGGAAGAATCCGCCAAATACAGTTTAATAAATGATCAACTCAAATTACTAAGTAACGAAAATCAGGTAAGAAAATTATTGAATTTTTTTTATACAGGGTGTTACCAAATAACAAGGAAAAATTTCAGGGGGTAATTCCTGGACACATTTTAAGTAAAAAAGTTTATATAAACATGTGTCCGAAAATCCTTCGTTTCTAAGATACAGGGTGCCAAAGTTTCTAAAAAAAAACTTTTTTTTTAAGATTTCCAAGAAACTAAACCAGATATTTATTTAAAACTTAGCACGGGTAATTTTCTTACCATTAGGCATAAAGTGCGGTAGAAAAAAAATAAAAATTATAATTGGAAGGGGCACATTTGGGGGTACCATGGGGGTTGTTCACCCCCAACTTTTTTGTGTGATACTTTTTTGGTATCTTCCTAAAATAATTAGAAGCCCTAGAATATGATCCTTAAAATTAATGTCGTGTTCTTTTTTCATAAAACTAACCGTTTTCAAAAAAAAAAAATTCATTGCCCAAAGGCAACAATTTTTTTTTTTTAAAGTTTGGCTTTTTTATTTTAATGAAAATAAAACATAGTTAACAATGAGGGGTTAATTTATTTCTTTTTTTATTATTATTTTAAAAAAATATCTGGTTTAGCTTTTTAGTAATCTTAAGATTAAAATTTTTTTGCGAAACTTTGACACCCTGTATCTCAGAAACGAAGTATTTTCGGACACATATTTATATGAACTTTTTTTCTTAAAATGGGTTCAGGAATTACCCCCTGAATTTTTTCCTAGTTATTTGTTAACACCCTGTATAAATATGTAGCTTTGAACAAAACAATATCTAGAATATTAAACTTGAACTCTAAAAAGTTTAACACATAGAAAGGTAAACATTGACGCAACAGATCTGGCAAATTTTGGCTAATTTCCAGCGAAAATAATTCATTTCAAGTTTCACGTATTAAAGGAACATAAATCCTGTGGTTGACCTACAAAGTTTTTTGTCCCATAAAAACTTAAATTCTTACATTTGTACAACTCCACAAAATGACTTTCTAAAAGCACCAATTTTATACTGTAAAAGAAAAAAGGACACATCTTTTTCAAAGAAAAAAACTCACTTTTAGTTTTATTTGCACAAAGCAATGTTTTTATGCTCCAAACAAAAGTCTATTTAAAAGTTAACTTACGGTCAAATTACAAGAACACATGTTCAATTCAATTAACCATGTCTAAAATTAGCTTCTTGAATTAAAAATTACGTTCCTGACTACACTAATGGTTTGATTTTATGGTTGGTTTTCAAGAGAATATTGCATGAAAAATCAATAAAAAAAAAACAGTTTTTTTTAGGTTAATATTAGAAGTTATGTCTCAAGATTCAACCTTGACATAAAAGAAAGCATTTAAAATTTTATTTGCAGATGCATTAAACTCCAATGAGAGAGATATTACAAATTTTATTAGACTCAGTTTTATATCACTTATTATTATACTCCTCGCAGACAAAGTCGAAAACGAGGAGTATATTGTGATTGTTTTGAAAATTCTAAAATCGTCAAAAATCGTCGTAGAGCAAAAATTCTTTCATATTCGTGCGTTTCATCGAATTTTGAACAACTTTCAAAAAATCCGTCCGTCCGTCCGTCCGTCCGTCCGTCACGTTTTTTGTAAACACGATAACTTAAGAACGAAAAACCCAATCGTGTTCAAATTTGCAGGAAAAATTGTTCTCATTAAAATCTTGGTTGGGATTGTTATTGGAAAAAATCTGATAATAACAAGGGGGGTAGCGGGGCCCCCAAACTGGTAAAAAATTCATATTTCAGTTATTATAAATTTAAGGAAAAAAAAAATTGCGTAATATTAAAGCCCTTTAAACTCTTTACAAAAATTATTCTAAAATTTTTTCGATCCGACCCCCCATTAGCCCCCCAATAAAAAAAAACGCCGTATTTTCGTTATTTTTGAATTTACTAAAAAAATGTTTATTAAAAAATTAAAGAAAATGTCATTCTGTATTAAAAATAATTTTTTTTTATTTTTTTTTGTTAAGTTATTAGGGCATAAAAAGCCAAATGAAAGGTTTTTAGTAATAAAAAAGTTCTAAGTCCCATAAGTCTTGGCCTCGGTCTAGGTGGCTTTGCAAAAACATTTGAAACAAAGCAGCATCTTTCTAAAGTCAAATTAAATCCTAAACGTCAGTGTCAGAATTCATATTTATGCTCTTCGCTAATAAATATTTTTTTTTGCGAAAGTGAGTTAATAGTTCGACCTCTTCGCAGATTTTTGTTTTAAATAAAAAAAAATTTTGCTTTTATAAAATATTGTGATTGCTTAATTACTGCGAGGAGTATCCTATTAAATGTCGGCATTTTATAATAAAACCTAACCCACTCAATGATCTAACATATTCACTGATCTAACCCACTAACTAGTTTTTTTTTATAGTCTGTTTAGGATTTAACAAGTTTGCCCATGTCTTGGGTAGACGTTTTATTTTCCACGACTGTACGTAAAGTCTATGTCAAACCTACCTAATCTTAATTAAAAGTTTAAGACTTCCTACTTTAAGTATTGTCCTAGTACTAGTGGGTACTTCTTAGGACAATAAGAAATATATGAGTTAACTCTGTGAAGTAAAGGTATTTCTATCCTAGCAAGCATCTGTGCCATTCCAAAACCGATCAATAAACGGGTCGTCGACCCGCGAGTATCTTTTAAACTATTTTTTCTTTGCAATTTATCATATAAAGTTTGTATTTTTTGCATTTAAAAAGCTTTAATTAAACCAATTTTATGCAGTACTCTAAACAAAACTATGTTTAAAAAAGTATTTTGGGCTGAAATAGTTTCTAAATAAGAATGTAGGTCAACCACATAAAAATAGATTTTTTACTGTTTCAAGATTTAATTACTTGTTTTTTTAATGGACCATATTCGCAAGCGGTTGGGGTTTTCAAGGATTATGCATTTTTCTACCTTTTTTTTAAACATTTTTTGTGAATTTATTTTGACTAATCTTTTTTCTTCAGAAACAAGCAATGCTGGTAAGACAGCTTGAAGAAGAACTAAGGATGCGAATGAGGGGACCAAGCATAGAAATACAACAACAAATGGAAGCCCTATATCAAGAAAATGAACATTTAACTAGAGAAATTGCCATTTTAAGAGATACCATAAAGGTAAAATTCATGTTAATAAAAATGAAAAATATTCAATCATTTCTTACCTTGCAAAAAAATAAGATTTTTGTATATGTGCGGCTAGAACATCTATTTAGGAAGCTAAATGCACACAAAAAAGAGTTTAGGGTTGGCGTGGTAGCCCCCCGGAAAGCCCCTTTAATTTGCAACATTAAATCACGATGGATCTGCACCAAATTTTACAAATAGGTGCTTAATAAGATTTTAAAAAAATGTTGAAAAATTATTCCTTTAAAAAAATTCTTCCTCCCCCTAAATGGCCCCCAAGTAATGAATATTTACGCCGAATTTTTGCAAATAGATGCTAAATAAGGTTCTTAACAACACAATACTTTTTTTTTAATTTCTATCCCCGTCTAAATGACCCCCTTTCAAAATGGGGTGAAGAAATTTTTTTAGAAAAAAAGTTTAAGTTGGTTAGAACCTTATTTTGCATCTGTTTTTAAAGTTTGCCCCCCTAGCATGATTTTTGGGGGTCATTTAGTGGAAATTTATCTAAGAAGTAATTTTTCCAAAAATGTTTGCAAATCTTATTTAGCACGTATTTGTAAAATTTGGTGCAGATCCATAGTGATCTAATGTTGCAAATTAAAGGGGAGTTTTTGGGGGGCTACCACGACAACCCTAACTTTTATTAGTGTGCATTTAGCTTCCTGAATAGATGTGCTAACCGCAGAAAACAAAATCTGACTATTGTATATTTTTTATAAGGTAAAAATTTGAAAATTATCTATCTTTGTCCTATTACAAATATTTTATTTTTTTACTAAGTGTATTAAAGTTAACACTATGACCTTTAGGAACTAGAACTAAGAATAGAAACACAAAAGCAAACTCTTCAGGCCCGGGATGAAAGCATAAAGAAGCTCCTAGAAATGCTGCAAAATAAAGGAATGGGTAAGTTCTTTGTATCCTTCCATATAGCTTTATTCTTACAATAATCCTTGCACTGTACTATCACCCACTGTTCACTGTTTTTAACTTTTATTCACTATTATAGCAAAGCGCGAAAGAGTCCTTACAGTTAAGTTACATTGGAGAAGCAGACATTCTAAAAAAAACACAAGAATTGCACTGATTTAATGTATCACTGTTAGAATAACATAGTTGGCTTTATTTTTGGGCAGGATCCTAATTTTAATGAAGGTGGTGTTGGTTCTTTTACAGGGAAAGAGGAGGAACGACAAATGTTCCAACAAATGCAAGCTATGGCTCAAAAACAGGTGCTTATTTCATAATTAGTGATTTTGTTTTGAAACATTTAATGCATTTTTGGTCCTTTTTAAGACAAATTTTGTCGGGTGTGGGTTAAGTTTTTTTTCGTCTTGGATTATTTTGAAATTGGGCTTAAAACCTTTCTTTTTCTTTAATAAATCGATTAAGAGGTAATTGTTCTAGTTAAAAAGTGCACGGTTTTTAAAATATACCTATTTTTTTTATTTTTACAAAATTCTTTCAAAACAAAATATCTTTTTTACTACTAATCTGCATCTGGATTTTTTTTAAATTGTTTTTTTAGCAACTAGGTCACTTACAAAAAATCAAGTGTCGCGTTTTAAGTTGCCTTCAAAAACTCATAGCACTAAAACTAAAAGCGCTGCAATTTTTTACGTGCCAGATTTGGATTTAGCACTTCGTTTTACATAAGCATTGATGGCATTTATTGGTGACAAAAATTATTTGTGGCCATGCCAATTAAAAAAGTGCAAATATTTGGACCCTTACCCCTTAGTTAATAAGGTAAATTTTCAAAAAAATAAATTTGCCTGAAACTGTGTTTTTATGCTAATCAAAAGCCTTACAAACCAAATCTGCAATCGGTTTTTTCCCAAGTGCTTTTTTTAAGAGTCTTTTAAAATCGGTCAAATTTTAAAAATTTTCAAACAAAGCTCTGTAAATCTTTTTTTATCTCCGATTTAAATAAAACAATTTTTGCAAACAATTTTTTAGCTGTAGAGTACGAATCAAAAAAAACAAAAAATGTTTTTGCAAATTAGAGCACAAAAAAAATAGGGTGTCGCGCTTGGAGTTGCGTTTAAAAGCTCATAGCACTAAAACTAAAAGCGCTGCAACTTTTTAAGTCCCAGATTCGGATTTAGCACCTCTTTTTACATAAACATTGGTAGCATTTATTGGTGGCAGAAATTATTTGTGGCTGTGCCATTTTAAAAAGTGCAAATATTTGGACCCTTACCCCTTAGTTAAAAATGAGATAAATTTTGAAAAAATAGATTTGCGTCAAACTATGTTTTTATGCTAATTAGAAGGCAAATAAAACAAATCAGCAATTTGATTTTTTCCAGGTGCTTTAGTTTTTTTGTTAGAGCTTTTCAAAGTTGGCCAAAGTTTGAAATGATGATGAAAATTCTTAGCAAAAATATTTTTTGTTTCAAATTTAATTAAACTTGGTTTATAAATTGCTTTTATGGTACAAAATAATACTTATCTGAATTTGGAATTTTGGCGTTTTTTTGATCAATTTAATTTTTTTTTACTTTTGGATTTTTTTTTGAATCGGTGCCCAAAAATAACAATTTATTCTATTTGACTAATTTTACTTAAAAACTGTATTCAATTTTAAACCATTGTACCTAATGTTTAAAATATTGATTGCTTTTCAAATAAAATTACAAAAGTTTTGAGTCTAAAAGAAAAGTTCATAGTTCAAATTTTTTTTTATTTTATTATTAAAAAAGGTATTTGCATTGAATGTTTTATAAACAAAATACTACATATATGTTGTAAAAGTGGTTGCTAATAAATCATCAGCACATAATCAAGATTAATCCCCAAAAATTCATATCGCATGCTTCATACCTTGTTGTAAAAAAAGACCAAAGACTACATATAATAGACGTCAAGTGTTGACAAAAATTGGTCGGACTACCACCTTACAGTAACAAGCTTTAAATAACTTAAGACATCGTCAAAAGGCAAAAGTGTTTAAAAGTTGAGCTGCAAATAGCGCGACCAGTTTTTACTTAAGTTCATGCGTCTATTATATTTGGTCTATGTCAAACAAGCGTGTAAATAGTACGCACATTAAAAATCAATGTTTTGTGGACATTTTTATACAGGATGTTTTTCTACGAAATTAGAAAAAGCCATGTATAGATTAGGTACTAACTTAGGTATAGTAATTTATAATAAATTAAAAAAAGGGGGTTATTTTGGGCAAAAAGATTGTTTGGTGGTGGTAAAAAACTCACTTAATGTAAGATAAACAAAATAAAAGGACGCCTTAAGGGTTAAAATCAGGGTTGGCTTGATTTAAATCAAGTGATTTTTTTAAAAAAATCATTGATTTAAATCAAAAATTAAAAAGCCTAAATATTTATCAAATTGTTATTGAACATTGAGCAAATAAGTAGTTAAGCCGACAATATTACAATAGAAGGCTAATCCCTTTTTAAACCACCTGCTAAGAACAGGTATATTTTTGTTAAATTTTATAATTAAAATACTCAAACCATCTCATTTTGCGTCATTTGCATCAGCTTGCAAGTAATAGATACCTACATACCATTTTTAATGCTATTACTCCAATTCCAATAAGATTTTGGAGTAGGTAATTTAGACTTATTAAATTCAAAAAGAGTTTTTTAGGTAAATCTTGAATTATGCATTTTATTGGGTATTTTTTTAGTTTTTCTATCTTTTTTAAAAAAATCTTAAATTTTTTTTAATAAAAAAATTGCGATTTTTTTGATTCTGATAAGTTAAACCCAGTCTAAAATCCTATTGCAATTAAAATACTAACATTAAAAATCGTAGATACCACTTTTTAGGTAAAAAAATCGAAAAAATCAAATAAATCAAAAAAATCATGATTTTTTTGATTTAAATCATGATTTTTGATTTTTTTAAAAAAATCATGATTTTTGCCAACCCTGGTTAAAATGCGTTTAGCATCGATTTAGTAACCTAGAGGGACTAGGTTCGAATCCTAGCACAAGAATACCCTTTTTTATTTTTTTTTTGTTATAAATGCAACAAAAAAAATACTTTGACATTAAATTCTAATGTAAAAGACCTTTTCTAAACGTTTTACGCAAATAGACACGTTTTATAACAGATATTTTGGGAGATCTTGATAATGTGCGTGGCATTAGCAGCGCGTAGGTGGGGGTAATCGGCCCGGTTACTTATAGGAGCTGCAAGTAGCCAATGAGACCTTACGCACTCTCCAAAACCAACTCGAGCTTGTACCTTCCCCCTCCAGCAGTACGGTGCGTGTGTTACTTGATACTAAAGACGCGCGCATCGCTACTCTGGAACAGGAGGTCAGACTGCTGGAGGGGGAAATACATCGCTTAGCTGGTACTGCCGCGCATGCGTACGCAGGCCCGGACTTGCTCCAACTGCAGCCCGGGGCCGCAACCGGGCCCTTTCAGCGACAAGTAAGTTTTCTGTTGAATAATGTCCAGATCGGAAAGGATGGCTCTATACTTGCTAGATTCTAACCAAACCAAACCAATAAGGATGGGTTAATCACCGCTCCCAAGTCTGTTATCACCTTAAATCACTCTTTTTCATGTTTTCTAAGACAATCACGCATTTTGGGCGCTCAACTGCGAACCGATGTGATTTTAGGTCCAAAGAACACTAAATAGGCTTAAAACAGCTTATAGAGTCGATTCCTAGTGATGTCGGTTGTGACACTTTGACCAAGTGCTACTTTGACCTACAGCTACATTGATTCACAGCCCCGTTGCTCGTTTTCAATCCAATCGGCCTGTACATAAGTTTCATCACTTTTTGTACCATATTTCACTCATTTTTAAGTTTAAAATTAGTTTAAATGAATCAACGCCGCCAGTTTGTATTCACATCGCACAATAATCTCATTTAGCTTTTAACTTTGAATTGTGATACAATCTAGAGACTTATTTAACTTATTTAACTTAAGAATAGTCTAGTTAAAAGCTTTAAATTGTTGTAGCTATTAATTAAATATTTTTCTTACATACTTTGATGTCTTTTTTCAAACCTTTAAGTCAATGATGAAAGAATTAAATAGATGGAGCATCATTTAAATACGTAGGCACAATTTTTTTGCTAATAACAAGCAGCAAGTAAGGGGAAGATGTTAATGTTACCCCCTCTCCACGGTAACTTTTAAAATTCCGCGGGACTAGATGACTGCGCTCGCGTACGCTCGCTACGTCATTAAGCGGGTCAGTGGACTGGGTTCGAGAGATTTTAGGTGCAGTTATTTTGTTTTTTTTTGGGTTTTTTTTGTTATTTTTGAGTTTTTTGGATTTTTATTTGGTTTTTCTGATTCAGCGTCTTCAATTTTAAGACAAAATTCGTGATTAACGTAAATAAATTACACATTCAAGCATTATATTTTAAACGAACGCGAGATAAAATTTGAGACGACTTTTAAAATGTAAAATAGCATTCTATTTTTTGCTTTTGTATACAAAAACCCAACATGTGTTTTCACCACTATTTGTCGTCGCCAATAGAGTTTTCTAACCTCACATTTGTGTTTTAATTCTCTCATCATTGCTTTAAGTCTATTAGAAAATAACGCTAACAGAGACAGACTCTTGTCGCGTCCTCTGTTAGCCAAAAGCTTAAGTACAAGTTTCGAATCTGTTTCAACTCCCGAATTAAAAGGTGATTAACCCAATTCTGTAACAACTTGTAAGACTCTCCGCCGTGTCGCCGGGCTTGAACCCACCTACCACCCACTTCTTTTGTTTGGCACGCATGTTCGTGTCCACTCGCCTCGCATGGATAGTGCATGCTACTGTCTGCAGCTCGACGAGTTCCGGATGGAGATCCAACGCCGAGACCAGGAGATCCTTGCCATGGGCGCCAAGATGAAAACACTTGAAGAGCAGCATCAAGACTACCAGAGACACATTGCAGTCCTTAAAGAATCTCTGTGTGCAAAGGAAGAGCACTACAATATGCTGCAAGCTGATGTTGAAGAAATGAGGCAAAGATTGGAGGAAAAGAATCGGCATATCGAGAAGAGGACACAACAAACGCATCAGGATAGATCAAGAAGTGCGATTGAGATCCAGGAACTAAGAGAGCACATGGATATCAAGGATAGGAAAATAAACGTCTTGCAACGAAAGGTAATGTCTAACAGTGGCTTAGCAAGCGATCAAACAAAAACTCGCTTTTCTGTCCTTCAAAAGGCTCTTTAAAACTTTAAGAATCATTCGGTACGTAAAACTTGACACCAGTTTTTATTTGATCGCTTGATATATGTTTCTGTTTAAAATGTTTTTTGGGGAATCCCAAAAGTACAACTATACAAAGATTTACTACCATGTTTTTGAGCAATGCTCTTAAAAACATTTCCAATTAAAAACCCTTTTCTACTGCGCAATTAAAGCTCAGGTTTGAATACAAGCTTGATCAAAAAATCGCGCAAAATACCTCTTTTATTCAGTGTATTAAATGAAGTGTACCTAGATAGTTTAAACCAAACAAAAAGTGTCTCTTTAGTAACCCAATATCCACCCTAAACTAACAAACCTTTCTCCCCTCAACGCTGCATTACAAAAGGTGGAAAACCTAGAAGACCTCCTCAAAGAAAAAGACAACCAAGTCGACATGGCGCGCGCACGCTTATCCGCAATGCAAGCGCACCACTGCTCCTCCGAAGGCGCCCTTTCATCTCTCGAGGAAGTAATCGGCGACAAAGAGAAACAAATGAACCAACTACGCGACCAACGTGACCGCGCCGAGCAGGAAAAACAAGAAGAGCGCGAGCTACACGAACGCGAGATCGCCGAGTACAAACTTAAACTGCACTCGTTGAATAGTGAAGTAGAAAAGTTGTCTGTACGCCTGGACCGAGTACAAAACGACCGCGACCGACTCGAAGCGAAGCTAGAGAGCTCACAATCCGAGCTAGGCAAGTCCAAAGCCGAGCTCGACAAAGCGACTATCGAGGTCGGACGAAGCGGGACCGACTGGGAGAACGCGCGGCAGCGATTGGCTAGGCTTGAGCTCGAGAACGAACGGTTAAAGTCGGAACTTGATCGGTCCAGCTTAGATCGCGGCAGCTTGGACAGAGACCGAGGCATGGATCGTCCGTCGTTCGGCCGTACGACGTACAGTAGCAGTCACGAGCTTGACAGACTTCATTCAGTCGATAGAACCTCGACTGATTTACGAAAATGTCAAGCTGAGCTACGGGTCACTCAAGCGGATAGTGAACGAGCACGTTCCGAAGCGACTCAACTTCAAGATAAATTGGAAAAGTCGCAGGTGAGTTTTGTCTCTGAACTATAGTTAAATGGACACTATGTTTAACTATTTCATGTGTTTTTTTAAGGGGGAAGTATACCGCCTCAAGGCCCGCCTGGAAAATTCACATCAAGAACAAGACAGTCTTCGGGAAGAGTTGGAGAGGTCGCAGTCTACTTCGGCGAGACTGCACGCGGACAAGGACAAAGCATCTGCAGAACTGGAGAAGGCTCGAGAAGAACTGGAGCGTACACAGGCGACCTTGGGAAAGGCACAATCACAACAAGACAAACTACAGAACGCTCTAGACAAAGCCCAATCAGAACTCGACAAACTACAAGAAAGGCTCGACAAGTCCATTGGAGAGACCAGGAGGGTAAGATAATTTCTAAGACAACCTTCGTATGCTTAATTTTGTCATACTTTAGATACAACTGGAGAAGGAAAAAGTCGGATACGACTTAGAGAACTTCCAGTCGCAGTTGGACAAGGCGCAAAGCCAGTCTGTTCGACTTCAGAAGGAGAGAGATACCGCACAAATAGAAGCCGATCGCATTAGAGATAAATATGAAAAATCACAGGTAAGCCACCATTTTTCCACCTTCCTTGTCTTAAAGCTTTATATTTGCAGATGTCTCTAACCCGGCTTCAAAAAGAACGAGACTCCTTCCAAGACGAATGCGACAAACTAAAAGAAAAGGTCGAGTTGCAAGTAAATCAGATCGCTAAAGCCCAAAGGGAACGCGCTGAAATTCAAAACGAAGTCGACTTAATAAAAGAACGCTGGGAAAAAACTCATTTAATTCAGCAAAAACTACAAATTGAACGAGACGACGCTATTACCGAGATAAATATACTAAAAGACAAGTTGGACAAAGCCATTTACGCTGGACAAAAAGCTGGAGATGAGCGCGAAAATATGCATAAGGAGTTCGAAAAGATTTTGGAAAAATACGACCGGTAAGTCAAAATCTACATACCTTGATTTCAAACTAATGTAACAACTTTCAGAACCCAGAGCGATTTCTACCGGCTCCAGAACAAACTAGAAACAGTGCAAGCGGAAAAAGAACGTCTCGAAATCGAACTAGAAAAGCAACAAATGTTTGCAAACAAAACGCGCGACGATCAACGCAAAATCCAAGAGGAATTAACTCGCCTCCAAGAAATGTACGATAGAGTCGCGATGCAATTCGCACGCTCGAAAGAACTCGAAGAAAAATCAAAGGAAGACCTAGACCGAATGGGCGTCGACCGCGAAATGGTACGCGAACGCTACGAAAAAGCGCAAGTCGAATTGCGACGCATCCAATCCGAGAAAGACAAACTGGAAGCTGACAACGAACGTCTTAAGTACGAATTAGACAGGACCCATACCCAAGCAACTAAAATGCAAGCCGGATACGAAAAATCGCAGGAGGAAATCGCTAGGCTTCAGGTCGAAGTCGAAAAAGCACACGAAAAGCACGACAAACTCCAAAACGAGTTCCGCAAAATCGTAGGCGAGTACGACGCACTTCGTGAAACAACATCAGGTTCAGTAAGCCGTTACTCCAAATACGAGCGTGAAGACCTACGAACCAAAGAAGAAACCGACCGTTTACGAGCAGAAATCGATCGCCTACGCGAACGTCTCGACAAAACCTTAGGCGATCTCGATCGTTCGCGTAAGGAACTAGCGCTAGTCGATAACACTCGTTCGAAATACACTTTCGAAGAGGAAAAGGAGCGCAATTTGGAGCTTCAACGTATTAAAGAAGATCTACAACGCACTTTGTCCACAAATCAACAGCTAGAAGCAAAACTACACGAAGTTACTCTTCAGCTAGACTTAGCGAGGTTGGAAGTTGCCAAAGTCGCAGGGGGACAGGACAAACAAAGACATGAGTTAGAGCGCGCTGTAATAGAGTGCGAAAAACTGCGAGACAGGTTTGTCAAAATTTTAAAACAGCTAAAAACTGTTTTGTTGCAATAAACTTTTATTTATTTATTTAGGTATGAAAAGCTCAAACTGCAAAGCGAAAAACACAACCAAGAAAACGAGAAACTACGTCTTGAGATAGGTCAAGCCGAACGGCGCCAAACTCTCGCCGCAGAAAAGGTCCGAAACGATGAACGCTTAGAAATCGAACGTATGAAAGAAAAACTCGAAAAGGCAATCATGGCGCGCGACGCTACTGAAATGGAGGCCGGTCGCTTGGCTCAAGAACTCGAGAAATCCCAACTCCATTTAACCAAAGCTCTAGAAACGAACGAAGCAACCAAAATCGAGTTCGAGCGCATGGCGAACGAGCTCGCGAGAATGCACGAACGCATCGAGCGCGACAACCTCGACTGGAAAACGCTCGAACAAGAACGCGACGTCTTACGCGCTGAGTTGCAACAGATCCGAAGTGGTTTCGATACGCAAAGACGTACTCTGGACCATCGAACACAAGAAACGATCGTAAAACTTCAGCAGGAGTTAGCGCAAGTTTCACGCGAACGGGAGAAAATGGCTGCAATGCTCGACAAACAAGGACGACAAGGTAGGACTTGTCTTACCAAAAAATATGCATACAACAGCCAGATTTTTTATATGTGCGGTTAGAATATCTATTCAGGAAGCTAAATCCACAAACGAGTATTTTTTTAGGAATTTATGCGGGTTTTTTTTGGAATTGGAAGTATTTTTAGGGAATTGGAGCTGCTTCTTGGGAACTGGAAATGTTTTTTGGGAATTTGAGGTATTTCTTGGGAATTGGGGGAATTTTTTGGAATATTATGACAATTTGTGGTATTTTTGGTGAATTTTGAATTTTGCCCGCCTCTTGAGAGAATTGGAGTATTGAATTTCCCTCTCGAAAAATTCCCTTACCCCATTTGAAAAAGGGTTCCTTACAGAGTATAAACAGTTTTCCCAAAAAAAGTTTTTAAGAACCTTATTTTGCATCTGTTTGCAAATTTTTTGTAAATCCAACCTTGTTGAATATTACTCTTTGGAAGCCATTTAGGGGGAGCAAGAATTTTTTAGACGCATAATTTTCCAAAAATCTGTTCAAAATCTTATCTAGCACCTATTTGTAAAATTTGGTGCAGATCCATCGTGATCTAATGTTGCAAATTAAAGTCAGCGTTTTGGGGGGGCTACCACGCCAACCCTAAACTCTTATTAGTGTGCATTTTGTGGATTTAGCTTCCTGAATAGATGTTCTAATCGCACAAATCAAAAATCTGGCTGTTTCCTAATGTCGAAGAGCGATGTTTATATGCTTTTTTTCTTAAAATGAGTCCAGGAATCACCCTAGAATTTACGACATTAGGAAACACACTGTAAACATATTTTTTGTAAGAATTAAACTTATTTGTACTAATTATCTTGCCCAAAAAGGAGACAGCATAGAAAAACAAGTCATCAAATATGAAGCAGACATTAAACAACTTACAATGGAACGTGATCAACTCGTAATGCAATTAGAAAAGTCCCAAGACATGCTAATGAATTTCCAGCAAGAGCTCAACCAATCCGAAACCGAGTTAGAAAAACACAAACAAGAAGTAGCTCGCCTTAAAGCCGAACAAAAGAAAATGTCGCAAGACATGGAACGCGGCACGAAAGACATTCTCGAGAACAGAAATCAAGAGATCCAAAAACTACAAGCGCAACTTCAAGCACTCACTAAAGAGCGCGATTCCCACCGCCAACGCGCAGACAAAATCGAGAAACTCCTCCAAGAACGCGGCTCTCAAGGCGATACTGAGCTCGAACAATGGCGCAAGGTCGTCGAACAAGAAACCTTACGAGCAGACCAAGCCGAGCAAACAGCGCAGGATCTCCAGAAGAGAATCCAGGTCATGGAGAAACAACTCCAACAACAATTGCAACAAATGGCGCAATATCAGAAAGAAAGAGGAATACATCCACCGCAAGATGATAAGGAAGTTGCTCGGTTAAGAAAGGACCTTGAGAAAGCACAAGCTGATATTAAGAACCATGTCACAGAGAAAGAGCGGTTGCAATCGCAACTTGAGATGTTGGTACAGGAGTTAGAACGAAATCAGGTACTTTTGTGTTAAAAAAAGATAAAATGTCTTCTTTTATAAATGGTTCGCCACAAGGGGAATACGGTCGATGAATTGGTGTACAAAATCAGGCAATTTGAAAAAAAAATTGAAGGAATTTAGAGAAATTTGACAGAATTTGGGGTAGTTTGAAGGAATTTGAAGCAATTTGAGGGAATTTAAAGCACTTTAAGAGAATTGAAAGTAATTTGAGGAAATTTAAAGCAATTTGAGAGAATTTTAAGAAATTTGAGAGCATTTGAAGTAATTTAAGAAAATTTAAAAGAAAATATGAAACAATTTTAAGGGGATTTAAAGCAATTTGAGATAAGTTAAAAGAGTTTAAAGCAATTTGAGGGAATTTGAAGGAATTTAAGGAAATCTAGGAGAATTTTAATGAATTTAGGAAAATTTGAAACAATTTAACAAAAATTTACAGCAATTTGATGGTATTTGAAGCAATTGGGGAAAATTTGAGGGAATTTAAAAGAAATTTTAGGGAATTTAAAGCAATTTGAGCAAATTTGGAGGAATTTAAGGGAATTTGAAGCAATTTCATAAAATTTGAACAAGCGAATTAGCGAATTTTAAGGAAATTTTAAGCAATTTAGGGGAGTTTGAAGAAATTTAAGAGAATTTGAATGATTTTAAAGTGAAGTAAAGAAATTTTGAGCAATTTAAGGAAATTTAAAGCAATTTTAGGAAATTTAAAAAAATTTGAGGAAATTTAAAGCATTGTGAGGTAGTAGATAGACGCAATTTTAGGGAAATTAAGGAAATTTAAAGCAATTTTAGGAAGTTTATAACAATTTGAGGGAATTTAAAGAAAATTTTAGAAAATTTATTTAAAGAATTATGCAAATTTGTTGCGAATACTTACTACTAAGGAATTTAAGGGAATTGAAAGCAGTTTTAGGGAATTTAAAGGGAATTTGTGGTTACGAAAATTAAACTAAGAAATTCGAGGGAATTTTTCTTATTTTGGGGGAATTGAAATTGTACAGATTTTGACCACCAGTTTATCCCTTGATTATCCCGCTTACGATTTCCAGCTCGATTTTTATATTCTACTATTTATATCATATTCTGTTACATTATTTTATAGTTTTTGTTGTAATATTTTTATTTATTACATGTTTTTATTATATGTCTTTTATTTTAACTGTCTTACGCGTTACTAAACATTCCCTTAGTTTTAATGACTCTGACCCAAAATTTCACTTGTATAACATTTTTTTTACTTAAGGTTGAGCTACACGAAGCTTCCAAAAAGCTCCAAACCGCTGGCCAAGTCGGCCCAGACATGTCAGCGCAAATCAAGCAATTCGAACAAGAAGTAAAACAACTTGAAGAATACAAAAAACAAGTTGACGAGCAAAAGAAATCTGTCGACGCTAAACACAAACAAGTAATTGAGAAAGAGAAACAACTAACCGAAATTGATTCTCAACTCAAAGAACGCAAAAAGCAAATGGACCAGTTGGAGAAGCAACTCCAAAAGGTAAGCCAAGTCTCCAAAATAAAACCAAGATCTAAAAAAATGTTTTCAGGCTGGTGGAAGCGCAGCTGCAGCTGGAGAACTCAACAAAAAGTTAGCTGAAGCTGAGAAAAACCTGGAACAAGCCAGAGAAGAAGCCCAAAGGTCAGCTGGAGAAATGGAACGACTGTTACAACTTGTACAAATGAGTCAAGAAGAACAAAACACGAAAGAGAAACAGATTATGGAACTACAGCAGTAAGTACCCTTACCGAAACTCGTGAAAAAAACAAGACTTCAAATTCACAAATTTTGAGTGCACAGAACATTCTATTTATGAATTTGGATCTATAGCCTTACTCCAAAAGATTATTGTAATATTTCTCTACAGATTAAGTTAATTTTCAGGTCTTTAAAAAATGCACAGGCCAAACTGAAAACTCAACAACAGCAAATGCATGCACAAAAAGAAGAGGTAATTTTTGTTCACAAAATAACACAAAAATAAAACTAACACATTTCTCTTTTGTGCTGCTAACTCAGGCTGGTCCGGCCGGATTTCTCAAGAGCTTTTTCTAGTCTAACCTTTATTTTACCATAGCCTCATTCCTATAATTTTCCACTTTTGTTTTATGTTTTTATACCCTTTACCTTTTGTGTTATGATTAGGTTATAAACGGATGCAAAAATCCGCGGGACATTGACAGAAACGGTACTAATAAAATTGAAGACACTGGAGCACTTCTTAGCAAGAATATAGACAGTATAGAAAAGTGTTTAAAAGAAAAGCAAATGGAATGGAACAACAATTTGGGAGTAAACGAATTGTTGAAATTAGAGTTGGAAAAAATAACAGTGGACCAAAAAGAGAAACAGGACAGAATTGTGCTTCTTGAAGATGCTTTACGTGAAACTGTGGAAATATCAACGGAAAGAGAACACGTACTTAAAAATGAGGAGCAGAAACGAAAACAAATAATGCTAAAGGTAATATTTCGTAACCGAAAAACGTCCATCAAATGTCGCAAAACCAAGATACGAAACACCAAATATACAACAACCAAATTTTTTTTATATGTTAAAACATGTTTTTAGGAAGCTAAATCCACAAAATGCACACAAATAAGAGTTTATTGTTGGCGTGGTAGCCCCCCAAAAAGCCCCCTTTAATTTGCCACATTCGATCACGATAAATCTGCGCCAAAACAAGTAAGTGCTAAATAAGATTTTAAGAAGATTTTTGGAAACATTACTCCTCTAAAAATTCTATCTCCCCTTAAATGCCCCCCAAAAACTTATATTTAAATTTTGAATTTACACCAAACTTTAAAATAGATGCAAAAAAGGTTCTTAAAAATTATACTTGGGTATTACTTTTTTTTTAAATGTATTTACCCCTCTAAGGTCTTCCTTCTTAAATCGAACAAAGAAAATTTTTCAGAAAAAAAGTATAATTTTTTTAGAATCTTATTTTGCATCTGTTTGCGAAGTTTGGTGTACCTAAATCTAACATAATTGACTCTTTGGGGGTCACTTAGGCGAAGAAGAAATTTTTGTGGAGGAATAATTATTACAAAAATGTTTTAAAAATCTTATATAGCACCTATTTGAAAATTTGGTGCAGATCCATCGTGATCTAATATTGCAAATTAAAGAGGGCTTTTGGGGGGGCTACCACGTCAACCCTAAACTCTTATTAGTGTGCATTTTGTGAATTTAGCTTTCTGAATAGATGTTCTAACCGCACATATAGAAAATCTGGCTGTTGTATATTTTTTGCAAAGTAAAAAATGATTTTTTTTCAAGGTTTCAAAACTGGAACAACGCTTATCGTCCTTGCAAGCCGCTCACGCCACCAAGTGTCATTCTTGTCGACCCTACGTCTCCAAAATGAATCTTTTGGAAATTAAGCTAACTCGCCTTCTTAAGGAGAGAAAGGATCAACTTCAGGATTTGGCTCAAATGAAGTAAGTCCATGTTTTAATTGCGTAAAATGTAGTGTAAACATTTTTTCTAGGCGAGAAGCGTTAGAATCAGCAATCAGCGAAAAAGATGCACATTTGGCTCTTCTGGAAATATCTGGAATAAGATCTGCTTTTCAAAGTGAAGAAGTCGACAGGTTGAAGATGGATAAACGAAGATTGGTTGAGCGTTTAAAGATTGAGGTAAAAAAACTTATTTTGTATGCGGTCCGACACGATACTGTCAGTCCGGTCGGACCGCATACAGAACACTATAAATACGTTGTTTTTTTACAGAATGAGAACAGCGTGTCCCTAATAGAAGATACCGAAATAGTGAACCTAATCAGTGCCATAGAAAACGAAGAATACATCCCTGAAGTAACTTAAACTTTTTAGCATTTTCCCAATTTTTATCTATCAGTGAATAAAAGTGATCTCAGCAATAATGTTGAGTTTTAGTGACACAAAAGCACTGCCTTTATAATTAACCTAGTTTTAGTTAGTTAAATATCGTAAAGTAAATATTGATTGAATGTAAATGTGTAATTAAAAATTTAAATTGTTTAAGCATGACAATAATTACATTATTGGAATGAGGCATTTTTGGAAAACGTACGGATTGGTTGTAGATTAATTATTTTGCCATGAAAAAATGTTACGTTGTCGTTAGATAGTATTTAATTACGTCAATAAAATGTAAAATACGTAAAATTGAATAGGATGCTTTTAAGGGGCCATAAAATGCAATTTAATCACTCCTTAACATAAAGATTTATTAAAAACTTAACTTCATGCAAATTTGAATTTTTCTGAAGCCAAAAAGTTAGCTTACGTTGCGCAACTTTATCTCTAAGTCAGCCTTAAAATTGCGCGTTCAATTTTACGCATTTTTCACGACTTTAAAAATAGATAAACTTTTTTTGCGCTACGATACCATTTTTAAACACTCTAGATCATAAAAACACAATCTCCACTTGCACCGTTCAAAAACCTCCCTTACTCTTTAAGGGATATGTTATTTTTGTTCGGTGCAAATGGACATAAGTAAATTTCAACGCCTTTTTGTATATCAACTAAACAACTATGTATATTCATTATCATATCACTGAGGCACCTATAGGTGAACAAATTTTTTTGGTAGACTCAATTTTTTTTTCAAAAATTTAGCAAATTTTAATTTTTGAAAAAAAAAATGTTTTTTGACATAGGGCCGAGTTACACTGCCATCTCGTGCCATTATCATCAGACCTTCAAGCAAATATTCCACGGGTTATGCCGCAATTTGGCAATTTCTATAGATTTTAGAAAATTATGTCCAAATTTTCAGACCTATTCCATTATGCACTGAACAAATTATCTAAAATTGACGATGTAAAACACTACAAAAAACCTTTTAGCTGGTACATTAAACGTTTTAAAGCGGCTGCTTGTTGTTTTTTTGGTATATTAGCGTATACAGGGTGTCCAAACATTTTTAAACGTGCATAGTATCTAAAGGAATAGGGCTGAAATGAAACTTAGACCTGCATTTACAATATCTTCACATAACACTCTTGTAAATAATACTTACAGTGACCAAGTGCATATAACGCACATTGTAAACGATGCTTAGATACAATACAAAGCTTTGAGTTTTATTTTTGGCTTAGCAAATAAAATAATGCTGGTAAGACTTATTTAATGTCCAAAAACAAAGTAAATACCCGCATTTGAAACAGCTACTCCATAGAACAGAAAAGTCAATATCTTTTAAGAGCTTTAACGGGGAATGTCGCGAAGCATAGAAACTGCGGTTATGTAATGTTGTTTGCCTAAAATCAACAAAAAACACCACTTTCTGGTCATTGCTCAGTGGGTTTATACAAGTTAATTTTAATTAAAAATTGTGCTTACCAGCAACATAAGTAAACAAAGCACAAGTTGAGATATTATAAAGGTCCATCAATAAGCGTTTAAATACAGAATTGTGGCAATTTAGAAGCACTATTTTTTGCATTTTAAATTGCCAAAATTCTGCATTTAAACGCTTATTGATGGACCTTTAGAATATCAACTTGTGCTTTGTTTATTTATGTTGCTGGTAAGCACAATTTTTGATTTAAATTAACTCTTATAAACCCACTGAGCAATGACCAGAAAGTGGTGTTTTTTGTTGATTTCAGGCAACCAACATTACATAACCACAGTTTCTATGCTTCGCGACATTCCCCTTTAAGCAGTTCTAATACTGTTTTAATAGGATTTAATTAAGGCCGTCGTTTCCGTTTCTATTGATTAACTTTAAATTTGAAGCCCATTGGTTTAGTTTATTCTTTTGACCTTACAGAAATCGTTAACCCTTTTTATCCGGTCTTCGTTTTGGACTTGAAAGAGACTTCTTTTAGTTTTTTTAACATAATGTAGACAGTAGACTTGAGTTTGGCAATAAAAGCCACTTGAAGGAAGCTTAAAATCACTTTAATCTTTTATAGCTTCTGGTAAAGCAATTTAGATTTAAAAGACAGTTACTGGTTTTATGTTCTCCTACGTTAAAAGATAATGACTTTTTTCAAACTGTGCTGGACAAAATGTATTAACTTAATAAAAATAAGTGTAAAATCATTCATCAATGTTTAGAAAATAACAGCAAATATTAAAATTAAGCACAATACTAATAACACTAGTTTAAAAAAAAATTAAAGGTCACAAAAATTTAAATTTCGCGCCATTTTTAAAAACTGGCGCCAAATTCAAATTTCTTACTTTCTGTCTGTAAAGATAGGCAACCAGTTTAACTGATATTAAACATAAATGTAAATTTAAAACGAAAACGTGGGTTTTAAAAGTCATAACCGTATACAGGGTGTCATCAAAAACCCTATTCAGTTCAACCCTACCAATATTAAACAAATCACACAGTATGTATCTAATTCCAAATATTAAATATTGTTATTAGGTAATAATCTTCATCGAAACTCACTTTTCACTCTTACATATCTCATCTCTATTCTATATCAAGTCAAAAAAGTTGCTTTTTATATTGAGGTATGGCAAATTTTATTAGTAATTAAATTAAAAATAAATGAATGTTAATTGTTGGATACTAATTATTATCAAACTTGTAAATTGTCTGGTTTTGTTAATGCCAGCAAATTAAGTAAAAACTTCACTTAGGGAGCTCTTTACTTGGTATACAGGGTGTACCAAAAATATAATTTAAATTAAAAGTTTTTTGCATCTGACAAGCGAATCTTAAAATAAAAATTTCTGTGCTAAAACGAAAAATGTTTTAGACACACTCTGTATTAATTGGCAGCCGGAAAGCATATGTTTTTCTTCTTTAAAAAGCCAGTAAAATTCAAAAGCACTAAATGAAGTTTTTACATATATTTGCTGTTTCAAAAATGTATAGAAGTTAGCATTAAGTAGTTTGTTTTTTTATTTGTCCCTGCTGTTGTAAAATATAAGAACGTTATAAGTTAAGATGTACGGAAATGTAAAATGAAAGTGATTAAAAAAACAATGCTTTTACTTTCTTTCCTAAATAATTCCTCTCACTTTTAGTGTGCAACAGTTTCGAGTAGCCAAATTTTGGCAAATTTTTTTCATTGTCGGCTAGATAAAAACAAATTTGAACAAGTTAAAGTACAAGTTAAGACATTAATATGTTTCAATTATTGCGAAGCTATGTAAGTATACTTTATTTAGTTAAGTTAGGGGACTAAAACATACAACTGGCATAACAAATTATGCAATTTTAAAAAACAGAATAAAAATTACAATTTTTAAATCAGCGAACTTAAATGGTAAATTTGTTGATTAAAATAAGAAAAAACATTTAATAAACTTGCCCCATTTCATTTTTACAACCCCCTGAAATGCCCCCCTTTTATTAGAGGTCAATTTTTGCATAAATTTTGGAAAAAAACGTTTTCTAATTTTTTTTGCAAATTAATATGTTTTTAAATGCATATACAGGGTGTCCAAAAAATGGCGCATAAACGCGATGGTACGCTTTTGGGGCATTCTCAGGGATCCCTAGAAAATTTTCAAAAAAAATCCATCTATTATATTCATCGAGAAAAATGCGAACAAAGTTGCATAAATTCGGCAACACAGTCTAGGAAAATACATCTAAAAATCCCATCTATAAGTCTAAAAATTCCATTTATGAGTCTTGATCATATACTTTTGTACTAGATTTTATTGACGTTGTTGTCAGCTTCATTTCATGAAAATTGTGTAAAATTAAGTTAATTTTAAAAATGTAATTCGACCATTTAATAAATAAACAAATGGTTGAATGGTTTAAGATATACTGTAGCTTTGTATTAAACCATTTGTTTCGTTAATATGTGCTGTTATATTCAAGATATAAGCATTTAAAGTTTCGCACTTTGAGGCAACATATCTGCGAGGGTATATGAGATAGATTTTTTTTAACAATTTTCTGGGGCTCCCTAGACATGCCCCAACAACGTACCATCGCGTTTATGCGCCATTTTTTGGACACCCTGTACAGGGCTAATGTCATGAAAAATTCAGGGGGTGATTTCCGTACCATTTTAAGAAAAAAAGTTCTGATAGACTTGTGTTCAATTTTGACTTTTTTCTAACTGACAGCCCCCCAAAAATCACCACTATAAACACTTTTTCCAAAGCTTTACAAATGAAGAAATACTTCTAGTATTTAGATGCATTAGGTCCTATAACATTTTTTTTTAAATTATTCGTTTCAGAAATAAAGCAAAAAAATTAAAAGGGTTTTTTAGAGGGCTGTAACTAACTAAGGGAGCAAAATAGAACACATGTTTATATGAACTTTTTTTCTTAAAATGGGTCTAGGAATCAACTCGAATTTTTTGCACGACATTTTTTTCTGTTCTCAAAAATGACAAAAAAAAGTTTTTCTAGGGGGGCTACAACTGAGCAAGGGGGCAAAAACGTCTACTTGTTTATAGAAACTTTTCCTCGCGTTTTTAAAGAAGGAATTCACCATGCACACTTTGCTTTTCTTTTAATTAAATTTTACAATTTTTTTAAATTAAATTTTCACTTATGCTACCAATTTATTTTATTGACCGTAACCAGTTAATTTAATGATAGGGGTTAACAGCTTTGAGGTAAAGATGATTCAACATAGAAGCTTACAATTTTAGTCACTCGAGTCCAAGAATTACTTAAGAGTGTTCCGCAATGTTTTTTTACAAGTTGCTTTTGAATCAAAGGCAAACATTCTTTAGTTTAGCGGAGAGTGCTGTCTTTTTTAATACGCGGTTGGTATTTTAATCATGGGAAGCCATGAGTCAGTCTGCAGGCAAGGTTAAAATACCTGTATTATACGGATTTATCGACGAAAAACACAATGAATGTTGTTATTTATGCAAATCAAACCACCAAAATAAATAATATAAAGTTTCTTGTTGAGAGAAAGTGTTAGTTTTGTGCAAATTTTAAGTTATAGTTAAGTGTGTTTAAGTACCTTTTTGTTAATTGTTTGCTAATTATGAATAGTATCTATAAACCATCAAAGGATATTTACACAATAAGAAATGAAATATGCTACGTAAGTAAATATTTAAATTGTTCACATTTTCTTTCTCTAACGTTTTATAAGTGAAAGTTTTTAAATATTTAATTTTACTATTTGCTATATAAAATACCTATTAGTAGGTTACAAAAATCATGTCTAAAAATTTTTAATTTCTTTGGAATATAGTGCTCAGTAAAAAAAACAGGATTTTGGGAGCAAAAAATTGCATTTAAAGAAATTAGGAAAATTATCATTTTTTTCCGAAACTTATTTTAAGTAAAGTTTTGCTCACAAAAGTAGAAGCAATTTTTAAAAGCTTTAAGTTTTTTGCGGGTTGTTTTAATTGTAATTTTTTAAAGCTAATTTGTTTTTATTAGATTTTTTTAAATTAAAAAAAATTTAACGAAATTTTACTTTTGTCCTTTGGAAATCATTAAAAAAAATGATTTATTGAACCACCCTGTATTAAACACGATTTCTCCTCAAGCTTATTAATTTTTTATAAATTAGTAATGGTTTTATAATAATTATACCTATTTTCCTTATACTTAACTTTGTGGTTAATAAGTATCTACCCAGAAAATAAAAATTCTTTTAATTTTAAAAATTGAAAAAAAAATTCTAAATTTAACTTCTCTAAAATTTTTACTATGAACAATATCAAAAAAAATAGACTTTTAATATTTTTAAAAATGCAACAAAGTAATGTTGTATTTTAAATATTCTAATTTATTTTATCTTAAATTAATTAAGTGGGTATCAACCACTTATTAAATTTTAATGCAAAATTTTAAACACTTTATACAATAAAAAAAAAACATAATTTTACTTTAGTTTAAATAATTTCCAAAAATAAAAGTACACTTCACATCGTAAGTCACAAAAGCTTAAATAGTTTATAATTCATGTCCAAGTAGGTACTTTATCAAAAACAGGTAATTTTTATTTTGCAACAGTAATTATTGTTATGTAAATAATTAGCTCATGTTTTTAAACAAATTAAATTACCTGGGAAGGTACTTATAAAATTTAAACATTTTTCAATCTAAAATCTAAAAATTTGCAACGCCATCTGAAGTGAACTTTAAAAATGTTAGCATATGCGCATAATACAAAAAAACAACCACTGCGCATCGCTTAGCAAGCGCAAGAAGAGTAGCATAAAAAAAGTGGGGGTCAATTAGCAAAACCCACTAGATGGTCAGAGAAGTTTAGACAAGAAAATTAAAAATAAAAGTTTTATATGTAAAGTGCTCCCCAAAGAGAAATATATCAATTAAAATGTGACAAAATGTTCGTTAAATCAACATTCAATATGGGATTTAAAGTATACCAAATTTATAAGGTAAAAAAATTATCTTTATTAAAAAAAAACAAAAAATTAAAATTTTATCTTTGATTTGAATAAAACATAACTTGTGAATTACTTTCTTGCTGTAGAAAACATATCTTCATTTTAATGTTTCCCTAAAAATGCATTTTGCTCATTAGAGCACTAAAAAAATCAGGTTGTGTGTTTGAAGTTGCCTATAAAAGCACATAGCACTAAAATTAAAACCTCTACAAATATTTAAGTGACACATTCTTTTCAGGGGCTTTCGCTTTTTTGCTAAAGCTTTTCAAAAATATTTTTTTTGCTTTGTAATATTCTAATGTGGCAATTAAGTTAAAACAACCTGTATAGCAACGACCTATGATGTTTAATTCGTGATTTCCTCACCCACCAACAAAACAAAGGCATAGTGATCCTAATGAACCCCTTTTTCATTTCAATTCATGATAAAATATATTGCTTTAATTTAGTCAATAATTATCTTACTCAGTTCATGATTTCAAAAACTGCTAACGCTGTCTGATAAAAAGATAACTTATCTATGTCTAAAGTACTAGTCAAATGTGTAGAATTTCAAGTGAAAGAAACTGTCACTCAGCAACAGGTAAATTAGCAAAAAAATAACATTTTAAAGTAGACAATTAAATCAAAACAAAATATGAAAATTCACCCTGCAGAGGTTTGAATTTAAAATAAAATTAGCGTGTTAAAAACAGTGTATTTTTTCAGGAAAACAAAATAATGAAAAATGACGAAAAACCCCAGCCTCAACAATCTGTAAGGGTAAATTTATCGCCCCCACAAAATGAAGAGTCCGGACCTGCTACATCAAAGTGCAATTGTTTTCGACGCATGCGCAGACGGCCGCTTCCTTATATTTTAGACCATTTGATATTTATCGTAGGTAAGAAACATTTAACCACAAATTAATTTACATTAAACATTGATAAACAAAATAGTGAGACGTCCTTCAATTTTTTATCTAATTTAACCTACAAGTACCTGATTGATTGCAAATTATTTAGCACAATGTAATGTTGTCAAAAGTACTCGAACAGTAGGCTGTGTATTTTGTTCAGGGACGTACTAGGGTTTTTGTTTAACGCCTTTTTGTGATTTAGTAAAAAAATGTGTTAATTTTATAAGTTTTGGTTTTAAAATTTAAAAATGCGGGATCATCATACTATAACATTGTGTAAGTTGACCTTGAGTTATTTACCTACCTATTTGTTTATTGTTACTTATTTGTAATTAACTTTATTATGCTCCTCGCAGCCAAGGTAGAAATTTTTGAAAATTCTAAAATTGATCATTTTTTACCTTGTGAAAAATATACAGCAGCCAGATTTTTATAATGGTTATTTAGAAGCTAAATCCACACAATGCACACAAATAAGAGTTTAGGGTTGGTGTAGTAGCCCCCCAAAAAGCCCCCTTTATTTTGCAACATTAAATCACGATGGATCTGCACCAAATTTCACAAATAGGTGCTAAATAATATTTTAAATGAATTTAAAAAAAAATATTTCTGTAAAAAAATTCCTTCTCCCCCTAAAAGGCCCCCGAAAATTAAAATTTAATATTGTTGGATTTACACCAAACATTGCAAATGGATGCAAAATTAAAAAACTTATATTTGCATTTTTTTTTTTAAAGTCTGTACCCCTCTAAGTGCCCCCTCCTAAAATTATAATTTCTTTAGAAGAAAAATATAAATACCTATCAAAGTTGTAAAATAAAGGTGTAAAATCCAACATGATTAAATATCACTTTTTAAGGACCCTTTTAAAAGGAGAATAAATTATTTTAAAGGAATAATTTTTCCAAAAATCTCAAGCACCTATTTGTAAATTTGGTGCATCCATCGTGATCTAATGTTGCAAATTAAAGATGGCTTTTTGGGGGGCTAACTCGCCAATCCTAAACTCTTATTAGTGTGCATTTTATGGACATAGCTTTCTGAATAGATGTTCTAACCGCACATTATAAAAAATGTGAGTTGTATATTTTTTGCAAGGTAAAAAAAATATCAATCTTGATGGCCTATGAAAATTATTATCTCAAGGGTTAAAATTTGTTTTTTTTTTGTTGCAGTGACAATTTTGCTGATCTTAGTCGAATTGGGATTTTTACCTCAAACGAAAATTGGTTTTTACTGTAAGGACCCAAGCATATCTTTCAAGTTTACAGGGGATACCATTAAAGTGTCCTACCTCCTAACAGGATGCTTTTTGGGGCCAATTTTCCTGATCCTATTCGTCGAGTTTTCGCGCTCAAAAATCACTCCAACAAATTCTCTCGTTAAAACATGGTGGTACATGTACAGACACGTTTTAATCGGGACTCTATTCGTGTTAAGTGTTACAGAAATAGCTAAAAGCATCTTTGGGGAGCATAGACCCCACTTTTTGGATGTGTGTAAACCAGATGCTAATTTGGAGTGTACAAAGGGGGATTTTGTGACCAATTTTAAGTGTACAAGTGATTTTAAATCGACTTTAATTAGTGATGCGTCGAGATCATTCCCTTCGGGGCATTCATCGGTGTCGGCGTACATTTCTATTTTTTGTGTGGTAAGTTAAAAAAAATACATTTAAACGCCTCTAGGAGGAAAAAATTCTTTAAAGTTCGGATTTTGAGAAAAAACGTCTAAATATTTTAAGAATGTGACATCAGATAGGATTACGGAGATATTTGACAACTCATTTTGCAGGGCAATAACATAACCAAAGTTCGTTTTCCGTATCTCTTAAAACTGATGATTATTGTTAGTTAGCTTAGGAATTAAATGCACTTACCCAATCATAATGTAATCATAAAAACTATTTACTTCATACCCTAAACATCTTTCACATCAATAACTAAAAGCGAGGTAGCCTGTCAATTACTTCTAACCTCAATACCTAATGTTAAATTCCAATCTATGGTCCACTGCTTCTAAAGAATAAGCTGCATAAATACACTACTGTATTCTTGGTTGCCTACAACTATCATTTTACTCCGCAAAATGATTTTGCGCATGCGAACATTGAAATCCTATCCGGCGTCACAGTCCGCTTTTTATAGAATCTTTCAAATGATTATTTGATGTTAAATGTTTTTTTATAAAAAAAACGGGGGGCTTTAGAAATGTTTTTTTGTCCAAGATGTCGTTTATAAAACCTACTTTATAGACTATTTAACCAAAAACTAGCCTTTTTTGGCCCATTCAACTACCCCAAATTATATAAATTTTTCCAAATTCAAAAAAGTCCGAAAAACGAAAATTTCAAAAATATATTTCTTGTTTTGTAAGACATTTTATTCATTTCTTCTTCTTAGCATCTTCGACTTTAGCTTTTACCTTTCCTTTTGCATCTTTCGCCGCCGTTTTTACCTTCTCCTTATTATTTTTGGCGTCTTCTTTTCCCAATTCCCAAAATTTCTGCATAGTTTTGGCAATCCCATTTCCATTCATGTTGGCCTTAATAACTCCAATAGTCGTTAAAGCAGTCAACGAACACACAAACGCAATTGCTATCTTTGGAATAACCGGCCCAAAAAGTAACGGTCTTATGTAATCTTGAGCTATGGCTTCTAAGCCCCAATGAATGTGCAAAAGTATACAAATTGATAGAATGTTATCCATGATAGGTCCAGGGAATAAAAAAGCACCTGGTGCTGCCAAAAGAATAAGTCCGGCTACTGATTTTTCTATTTTCCACATTGTAGCGTGATCACCTTTAGGGCCAGACATGTTTCTTTTTTGAATGTTGCTAAAGTTACTTCTGACCATTTTTGAAATAAGACCGCGTGCCAAAACCGTTTGGGGATGTCCATGAGTCAAATTACTACTATTCCTTATCATTTGCACTCCTTTAAAAATGTTAAGCGGAATTCCATTTGGTCTGGACGCTTTTCTTAAAAAAATTGATAACGCCATTTTTGGCTTCGCTTCGTTTGACGTTTAATGAATGTGACGTTTGTTTACATGACGTTTGTCAATTGTCATTTAGACCTCTATGATCTATCTTTCTTTTACTAACCAAAGAATAAAAATCTGTGAACACACAGTCGCTTTTTAAAGACCACTAATTTTTTACCTTGCAAAAAACAGCCAGATTTTTTAAATGTGCGGTTAGAACATCTATTTAAGAAGCTAAATGCACACTAATAAGAGTTAAGGGTTGGCGTGGTAGCCCCCAAAAAGCCCCCTCTAATTTGCAACATAGATCACGATGGATCTGCACCAAATTTTAAAAACAGGTGCTCATATTTAAAAAACATTTCTGATAAAAATATTGTCTAAAATGGCCCCGGAAGAGTTTCTTCTGGGGCTCTTCAGGGGCTATTTGGGGGGAGAAGGAATTTTTTTTAAAGAAATAATTTTTTTAGAAATATTTTTAAAATCTTAACACCTATGTCTGAAATTTGGTTCAAATCCATCGTGATCTAATGTTGCAAATTAAAGGGGGCTTTTTGGGGGACCACCACGCCAACCCTAAATTAAACTATTTAATTTGCAACATTAGATCACGATGGATCTGCACCAAATTTTACAAATACAATACAAATTTAAGAAACATTTTTGGAAAAATTATGTCTCTCAAAAAAGGCCCCTGAAGAGTATGCCTTCACTCTTCTGGGGCTCTTTGGGGGCCATTTAGAAGAAAAATACTTTTTTTTTTTAATAAATAAAAATATTCTTAAATATTATTTAGCATCATTTGTAAAATTAGGTGCAGATCCATCGTGATCTAATGTTGCAAGTTAAAGGGGGCTTTTGGGGGGCTACTACGCCAACCCTAAACTCTTATTAGTGTGGATTTAGCTTCCTGAATAGATGTTCTAAGTGCACATATTAAAAAACTGGCCGTTATATATTTTTTGCAAGGTAAAAAATTAATCAATATATTTTTTTTTTTTTCAGTTTATTGTATATGAGCGTCTTCCTAAACGTACCCTAGGACTTATGTTCAAACTTCTTTTAATTATAATGTGTCTTGCGTGGACAATTGCCTGTTCATTGACGAGAATAACTGATCGAAGACATCATTGGTGGGACGTTTTAGCTGGGTTTTCCATGGGCTCTCTGGTTGCCTATTTACAGATCAAGTTATATTTGGGTAAAATCCGAAATAAGTTGGGGACACCTATAACTTCTTCTACAAGTTTATTACTTGGGGATATGAGCAACCGCAACACTTGAGATTAATTTTGAATTGAATTTTGTGAGTTTAAAAAATGTAATATGGTTTTTTCTGTAATAAAAATAAAGCTTTAAAATGTCAAAACCAATTAGGTAATTGTGTAGCCTATTTTTAATACACATGTTAATTTATAATAATATTTAAGTAATTGTATATTAAATGATTTTTTACAACATAAGAGATTTTTTACATCAGAGTGTTTTTTATAAAGAACAATTTTTTTTCCCTTTTTTTTATGACCTTATTAGAAAACACACTGTATACGATTCAAGGAAAGAAAAAGTAGCTATTTTCTTTCGGTGTTTTATTCGTCTTTCACAGATAATGACTTTAAATTCTAGGTCAGGTCGACGTCTTTCTTGAGATATTAACTTTGGCCTTTTGTTTTCGCTTATTGAGTTGGTGAAAACAAAACGCGAAAATAGAGTTTCTGTCACTGAATGTTAACACAAAAAGTCGATTTTTTAGGCATTACAAAAAAATATTTCCTTCTGCAATTTTTTTCATCTTTGCCGACTTATTTTTTAAATTGCTTTTTTACCACAGAATACAAATCTGCTTTATAATTTTTTATTTCAGAGCTTTTTTGCGACTTCAACACTTATAAAAAATCAAGTGTCGCATTTAAAGTTGCCTTTAAAAGCTCATAGCACTTGCCCTTTACTATACGAAATGAGATAAAGTAAAAAAAATATTTTCACCCTTTGAGTGGGACCCTCCGTATAAACAAAGTGTCTATTCATGAAAATAAGGCGTTGTTTCAAAGTGATGACCTTTCAAACCCAAATGGGAAATTGAAAAGACCACAATAGAGAGATTAATATACATGTCTAACAAAGTGAACATTATTCACCTATATTTAGGTACCTATACCTATTGTAAAAGTGTTTTATCAAAGCCTGGACACACAAACAGAACATAAACCGCCATATCACATAAAAATATCATGGGCTTTTCACAGTTTTCCGTCGTAAAAATTCATATAAAACAAGCTATAATAAAATTTTTATATCCTAAAATATTTTCAATTTTTGTCCTATTTCCCCAAAGTAAAACACATGTTATTTTGATGTAGAGAAGAGATAAATTAGTAAAACATTTCCACTTGATTGGAAATTCATAGCACGTCGTCTGCTGGCAAATATATTATTTTAAGACTAGAGATTCAAATTCGCAGATTTGAAGTTCTGTGCTCCTAGAAGCTCGTATAAGTCATCTCCGTTGAGCTCTATATAAGAATATTTTGATGTTTTTTAAAGTCAGATTTTCGACACAAAGAAATAACCGATTTAAATAAAACCATAATACGTTTGTAGCTCTATTTTTGTAGTTTTCAAAACTACATTTAGTTTTAATATACGATGAAGCCCTCATGTAGATGTGCTATTTAGTAGAATTGACGGGAGCTCATGACTTATCGAGCTTCTAGGAGCACAGATCTTTGAATCTGTGAATATGAATCTCTAGTCTTAAGCCAGCAAATGCAAGAAAATGTTTGCGTAGTTGGTAACATTTTCCATTATTGAATTTGGTATGTAGCTACACGCTAACAGATTCATTATTGTCTGTACGGCCGGAAAATTCGTATTTAGAAGCACGTACCCTTATACCGTTGGCAAACAGGGAAGAAAAAGCAAATGGGACAATTAGAAAGATAAAGAGACAATCAGAAGAAAAAAATTTCGAAGAATGCGAACTTTTACTACAAAAAAAAACAGACGATTACAAGTTTTTCCGAAGAGTTTATAGAAAAAGATTTTTTGTCCATTTTCTGAAAATAAAAACTAAAATTACCTTAAATAATGTTTGTGTATAATATATATATAATATAGCCCAATTATTCTAATTAAAATTTGTAGGTTCCTTAGAAAAAAATCCCAACCAAGATCTGCTTATGCAGGATTGTAGGCACTACCCCCAAAAATATAAAAGTGAAAAATTCCCACAAAATTTCCGTGACGTTTAGCCCCCATCTTGCATAAAAGTGAGGAGTTAGTTTTTTGTTAATACCTAAACTATTCGGCACTTTTAAAAAAAGTTTTAAAAATTTTTAGGAACATTATTTTAATAATAATACAATCATTCTTAAAAAAATAATGTATCACTAATATTAACGATTCTATAGCTCTTTGAAAATCACCTTATTTCATCATAATCTATAGTCTATCTTAGTCATAGAGTCCTGAAGCATAGATTGCAGCGTTCTCTGTAGGACCAAATTAGCACATTTTCAAAGTGCTATAAAATCGTTCACATTGGTGATTTATTATTTTTTTAGAAATGATTGTATTCTTTTTAAAATAATGTTCCTAATAATTTTTAAAACTTTTTTTAAAAGTGCCGAATAGTTTAGGTATTAACAAAAAAATAACTCCTCACTTTGATGCAAGATGGGGGCTAAACGTCACGGAAATTTTGTGGGGAATTTTTCACTTTTTTGTTTCTGGGGGTAGTGGCTACAAACCTGCATAAGCAGATCTTGGTTGGGATTTTTTTCTGGGGGCATTATTAGAATAATTGGGTTAAATAGCTGCTACATAAAAAAAAATGTTATTTTTCATAAATTTTCTACAAAAATGGATATTTTTCATTGAATCTCTCTGGAAAAATGGAATACCTAATACGAGAAAACAGGAAATATGTTCCATTTAAAATGGAAATGGGCTTTAAGCCAGAGTATTACTTATTGATTATAAAATGTATAAAGCATTTTGTAACACCCGTGCCAATATTTTCGACTTAACTTTTAGGTATTTGTTTTTTAATTGAATTTAAAAGATATTTAAATTTTTATGATATTCGTAGGTAAAGTTTTTGCAAAATGGACAATTTTTAAAGGATTTTTGCAGGTTTTCCAGTTGTAAAGAAAACCTTGAAGCAAAAAATAATTGAAAATTCGTATTTTGGTATAACAACAATCCAAAAAATAAGTTTTATTAAAGTAATAATTTTTTTTTTTATTTTGAAAATTTTTCCAAGTTTTTTTTAATTTTCAATGTGCTTAAGCAAAAAGCTGTCATCTGATTAGTTTTCTAAGTTTTTTTAATAACGACGTTAATTCCCAAGTCTAATTTTAGAAATGCCATTAGAAATGAAGATCATCCATGTGAACTGAAAACGGGAAAAGCCTAAAATAGTTGGAAATTGTTTTAATGCGGGTTTCAGTAAATTTTGGCAGTGGTAACATCTCTGCAGGCAGATGGGTCGATAAATCCGCCCCTCAAGACCGCATTTACCCTTTAGGCCAAATCGCGCACAACTAAATCTAGAGGCTTGCGTCGAGGCCGTTGATAAGTGAAAAAAATTCACTATAATAAAAAAAAATTATAAAAACACACAATTTTAAGTAATTTATGCAAAAAAAAAGTTCCTAGTTCAGTATTAATCTTCAGGGGCCATTTAGGGGGGGGGGGAGACATTTTTTTAGAGCTTAATGGGGAATGTCGAGAAGCATTGAAAGTGTGGTTATGTAATGTTGGTTGCCTACAACCAACAAAAAACAGCACTTTTTGGTCATTGCTCAGTGGGTTCATAAGAGTTAATTTTAATTAAAAACTGTGCTTACCAGCAACATAAATAAACAAAGCACAAGTTGACATATTCTAAAGGTCCATCAATAAGAGTTTAAATAGTGAATTTTGTCAATTTAAAATGCAAAAAAAGTAGTGCTTCTAAATTGCCAAAATTCTTTATTGATGGATCTTCAGAATATGTCAACTTGTGCTTTGTTTATTTATGTTGCTGGTAAGCACAATTTTTAATTAAAATTAACTCTTATGAACCCACTGAGCAATGACCAGAAAGTGCTGTTTTTAGTTGATTTAAGGCAACCAACATTACATAACTACAGTTTCTATGCTTCGCGACATTCCCCTTTAAATGTTTCCTGAATTGATGTTCTAACACAAATAAAAAATCTGGCTAATTTTTATAAGATTTACTATGTTTTTTTACTAACCATGTTGGCCCTTATTTTTACTAAAAAAGTATACCAGCAATTTTCCAAACATTCCCCTTAATGATCATCCCTTATTTTAACGTTACAAAGTTAGCCAACGATCAAAGGATACTTTTAGACTGGACAATCATATGTTTACCGTGACAGAAATTTCTATCCTATTCCCAGTTCCAAAACACAACTCGGGGAAGAAGCATTGTGGAGCTCTTTCAGCCCCTTTTTAAGCGCTATGTAGCGAGAACACGTGTAAGTCCTGGAAAGTAATATGACGCGGCAAATTTACACCCACACCGTAAGTATATTAAATTATCATTAAAATGGTTAAAAATTTAAAAAGCCAACACAAAAAAATAACAATTTGTATTGCCTTATTTAAAAAAAAGTGGTAAAATTATTAGACAAACCCCTTAGCAGTTGGAAATAAAGGCAGTTAAAATAGTATTCCACCTTTTAAAAGATGTCCATTTTTTACCGTATTTTAAACACCAGAAAGTATTAAAACATTTTCATACTCTTTGCAGACAAAATTCTAAAATTGGAAAATCATCCTTGACCAAAAATATTTACATATTCGTTCGTTTTCAACTTTTTAAGACTTATTTTTTGTCTGTCTGTCTGTCTGTCTGTAACGAAATTTGTTACCCACATTTCTCAAGAACGGTTTATCGAATCGACTTAAAATTTCATACAAAAATCAATCTCATTTACGGGGAAGAAGCCTATTGTTTTTGAAATAAATCGAAAAATAAGTAGGGGGTAAAAAGCACCCCCAAAGTTGACAAATTAAATGTTTACTTTCACAAAAAAAACTCAGCCTTTGCAAAAAGTATCTTCTAACCCATTTTGCACTGATCTAACTCTTATTTTTTACCAGTTTAGCAAACAAGGAAATACACTCTTAGTCACAGGACGTCCAGACTACCTAGGACAAGTAATCGCTAGCCTCGCTGTATCGCTAGGCCCGCTCGCTGCCGGCCTTGGTAAAGGCTACAGCTCCCCAGCGATCGCTTCGCTAAAAGAACGAGACTCTAACGCGTTTCCAGTTAACGAACAACAAGCCTCGTGGATGGCATCGCTTTCGCTACTAGGCGCCTTGTTCGGTGCGCTACTTGGAGGCGCTAGTGTTCGCTTTGGACGCCGCAAGACCTTGCTATGCGCTGGAGCACCTTTGTCTTTATGCTGGGTACTAACGGTGTTCGCTGTTAGCGTTAAAATCATGTGCTTCGCTGCCTTTGTGTCTGGTTTCCTTGTAGCGATTATACAGCTCGCTGCGCAGGTTTACGTTAGCGAAATCGCTACGCCTTCAATACGTGGCGGCTTGAGCGCACTTCTCAAAGTTTCAGGGCACATAGGCACCTTAGTAGCGTTCGCTGCTGGAGCGGTACTCGACTGGCGCCAGTTAGCGGCACTTATTTCGCTAGCGCCTGCCGCTATGTGTTTAGCGATGTGGAAACTACCGGAATCACCAGGTTGGTTGGTTTTGAGCGGACAGGGCGAGGAAGCGGAACGTGCGTTGCGCTGGTTAAGAGGCGAGCACGCTGACTTGCGCTTGGAGTTAGCGGTACTGCAAGGGCACGTGTTAAATCGAGCGAACGCTACAGCGCAAAGCCCGCGCTTGCTTCTTGAGACATTACGCACTCCTGCGCTAATCGCTTGCAGCCTTATGTTCTTTCATAGGTTCTCAGGAGCGAACGCGTTTAACTTTTATGTCGTTAGCGTTTTTAAGGAAACATTTGGTGGCGGTACCAATCCTCATACCGCTGCAGTGTGTGTCGCTGTTGTACAACTTCTGTCATCGCTACTGAGTGGGCTATTAGTCGACATAGCGGGTCGCTTACCGCTCTTGGTTGCCTCCAGTGTTCTCATGTCGCTAGCGCTTGCGTGTTTTGGTTCTTTCGCTTACTACGAAGATGTACACTCCAAAAACACGCCGAATTTAGACTGGATTCCGCTGTTATGTGTGCTAGTATTCACTGTTGCCTTTTCGCTAGGTATTAGCCCTATTTCGCTGTTGTTAGTTAGCGAACTGTTCTCAATTGAGCATCGCGGGCTTGGTACTGCTCTCGCTACGTCGTTTAGTTACTTATGCGCTTTTATTGGGGTTAAGACGTTTGTGGATTTTCAAGAGATGTTTGGGCTATATGGGGCTTTCTGGTTTTATGCTTTTATATCGCTGTGTGGATTAGGGTTTGTGGTTTGTTTTGTACCTGAAACCAAAGGAAAGGATTTGGAAAAGATTGATGTTGATAGATGACAGTATGGTACTATGTTACCAAGTAATGGTAACTTCGTGGAGAGGTACTGCTAGCTCCATCAGTGGTTTTTTACGTAGGGGGGGCTAAAAAAACGGTCAAATATTTGTTACTTAGATTAAAAAATGTTTTTAGAGTTTAACTCCCCCCTAAGGAAGCTCCTAAATACTCCATTTTTTGTGATTGTGTATAGGTACTGCTGCATAAAAAAATGTACCTTTTTTATTTTAGCCTTAAGGCATTAAAGTATTTTACCGTTTTTTGCAACCCCCTGTGTATTTTACAATACAATTAGTATTTCGGTACTGCTCCTAAGTTTTAGGTAGAGTGTAGCGGTACCAATTTTAATTTTAAAGGGGTTTAAGGACAGCCTTATTGACAAAGAGAGACTTATTTCATTTCAAGATGAAAAACGTAAAGAAAATAATATTTGGGATAGAGATTTTGATTTTTCTTCTTAAGGGACTAAATTTGTAGTGTCACAACTATAACCGTCACTTTTACATTTTTGGCAGATCGAAATTCTTATTTTGCAGATAAAAAAAATAAACAGAGACAGTGCACCGAAATTCATGTTTTAAAGTCAATGTATTTTAAGTAAAAAGATACAAGGGACAACATCATATTAAGTTCATCAAAAAAAAGCTTTTAAAATGGACATTAAAGTTATTCTAAAGAAACCTAAAGAAGAGAATTTTTTAACAACCATATCACCTTAAAACTTATACTTTACGGAATAAAAGTGCATATTTAACAACATTAGATAATTTATATTTTTAATTTTACATACTTTATTGAAAAGAAAAGCGCGCCGACCCCCCGATACACTTGCGTGTGAGTCCAACACACTACCATCACGTTTTTTTATTTAAATTTGCGTAATTATGCTATTTTAAATCATGATTTTCAAAAAATCAGATGCCCAGTTCCAAAAGGGACGAATGTTAACGAAATCTTAAAGCAAACGTCCCGTACGTACATGCGCAGATCAAACTATTATATCTGTTAAAATTAGTCCTTTTTTATTCTATTAAGATAGTTCACACATAAGTCCATAAGGGAAAACGAAAACTGTAAAAATAAATTGCACTGCAGGTTGAGTTGAGTTCAGCTTAGGTTTTTAACTTTTTCGAGTATTTTCAGATGTTGCATTGTAAAAAATATTACGTGTAGGATCACTTTTTATATTTTTATCGATTTAAAGATACTTTTCACGTCGAAAATGTATGCATTTTACTATTTCATGAGTTTGGACATAACACAAATTCTTTTGAAGTAAAGTTGACATTTCTATTCAATATTTGATAAAATTTCCAGTACGTCAACAGTCTATTTTTCAGTAAATTTTTGAATTTTTTTCAAATTTCAATTGACTTAATCTGAAAAAGTTGGGCATGGATATGAAAAAATATGGTACCATTGTGATTGTATTTAAAATGCCCAGACCCGAGTACATTTTGTTTTTCGATAAATTTATTAGTTGGTTCATGATAAGCAAAAATATAATCGTCTCCCAAAAAAACGATCATATTTTTGCTTATTACGAACCAACTAATAAATTTATCGAAAAACAAAATGTACTCGGGTCTGGGCATTTTAAATACAATCACAATGGTACCATATCTTTTCATATCCATGCCCAACTTTTTCAGATTAAGTCAATTGAATGATGTAAAACAGGGTTTTCAAGAAGGTCATTTTTATTACACAATTACTCTTTAACGAATAATATTTCGGGTATTTGTTAAGTACCCCCAAAATGTTTATTAATTGGAGAATTCAATTCGATATCAAAAAACATTGTACATGCCCCACATATTTCTGCAGACTTAAATGAACTAGAAGCTGCACTGCGGGAATGAGATGCAAACATATCGCTTTCCTTTGTAGAATAAGGCTGTCCTTAACAGGCCAAAATTATTTTTTTTAATTATAAAGGATTTTGGTTAAATTTGGCTCTTTCACCCCCCAAAGAAATTAATTTGGGGCACCTATAGTTTGTTAGAGTGGGAGCCTTTTTGAAAGTGGTTTTTTTTGACTAAAAATTAGTACCACTGTAAAAGAAAGGTTTATCGCAATTAGAAAAAGAAATACTTATCTTATGCAAGGTTTCGACCTTTTGACAATAATTAAAATTTTTGATATTCTTATAGGTATACAAAAAATACAATGCTTTTTAGATGGGGGCCTTCTCCAAATTCTTATGCCTAGATATTTTTATTGAATTTATATAGTGTGATAAAAAAATATATGTATTATGAAATGTCGACAATAATTTTAGTTTTAAGTATCTAATTTTGTAGGCGCAAATTATTTTAATATTTTTAGAAATAGGTATACAAAAATGTGCTTTTTGCAAACAAAAATGACAATAATCTTTTGTGTAGGGTGTTCTGAAAAAAGTTATCAATTTTAAAATGCACAAATAAATAAAATATTGTAAAAAAAAATTATTAAAAATTTGCTGCAAAATTTTTTTTCATGAAACCCTAAAAAAGTTTCATAGCATTTTGCAAAATTAAATTGACAATAAATAAAAATTAAAATAAATTCTTTCTATCAAAGAAAAATTAGATCCTTAGGAAAACACTAGTCAATTTTAGATTAATGGTTTAAAAAAATGTTAGACCAAAGTTATTTAAAAAAAACTGATTAAAAATATCATAAGAATTATGTAGAAACACATATCTTTAAAACTTTTAAATATTTTTTTATTTAATTTTTAATTTAATAGTGTCCTAGGCACAAAAATCAATTACTATTCTTCATCGAAAAAAATCAATGTTTTTGTGATTTTTTTAACCTAGAATTTAGAAAAATCAAAATTAGTGTGATTAGTTATTAAAAAAATACATGAGCTGTAATATTTGCGACAATAATGTTGAATTTGAACGTTAATATATAGAAAAAGCTTTTAAAAACTGTAAAACTATCAAATTTTTAAGAAATAAATTTATATGACTCCTCAAAATGCATTTTTTCCCCCCTTTACCCTAACAGAATTAAAAAAATTAAAAATGTTAAAATTGTTAAAATTTTCCTTTCAAAATTTTTGAGCCGGTCCTGTGAAAAAGTTTTAAGTTGGCAACCCTGCCCACCGTAAGTGGCGCGCTAACGTCACGCACCTATGACGTTTATCAATTTTTTAACCAATGAGAAAGTGACAAATAAAACTCAGTTTTTCATAATATTATGGCCAAAATATAGGTTTTCACGATAATTCAACATTCTTACGTGAGATTACAACGTACCTTTTATACTATTTCGGCCGTTAAACATAAATTAATTGTGATAACAAACATGGAAACATTGCCAGTAACGCTCATTGTAAAAGCCCCAAATCAGCAAATAGAGGACCAAACAATCCAATGCGAACTATCCTGGACGATTAATAAGCTTAAACAACACATTTCGGAGGTGTACCCCAGCAAACCAGTAAGTAAACCCTCTTAATTAGCCCCCCAAATCACTTTGAAGCCCGATTTTGTCGCAGCCTAAAGAGGAGCAAAAGTTAATCTATTCAGGGCAACTTTTAAACGATAACTCCACTCTTAAAGACGTCTTAAGGCAATATGAGGGGCAAGAAACTCACACAGTGCACCTGGTATGCACTTTTAAGAAAGAAGACCTTAAAAGCCCCCCTACAGCCCCTCAAAATGCTCCACAAAATACGCCAAGAGAAAATATAAACACACCGCCTCAAATGAATATTCCTCAACCTGCATGGGTTGGGGGGTACAATAATGGGGCCCCAATGGATCCGACGCAGTATTTAAACCAAATGGCAATGATGCAGCAGGCCTATGTGCAGTATTTAAACCAATATATGCAATTGTAAGTACATAACTTTAGTTATCAATTTTTATTTGTTTTTCAGTTTCTTATCGCAAAATAACTGGGTCGAGTGCACTTTATTAACGTTTCTGACGCTAATATTATCCTATTTTGAGCCAAAACTATAAATATGTTGACAAATAATGCAAAAAAGGGGGCTTTTTTGCAGGTTTGATAAAAATACTTAACGTTTTAAAAGGGACTTCAAAATTTGTTTTAAACATGTTTTTGAGGTTAAAATAATAAAAAAAAAGCCCCTTAAAAGTTGTCTTTTTTCTCCCCCTTTGGGCTACAGCCCCCCAACAAAAAATTTGGCTCCGATTTAAGTGAAACTTATTTTCTACATTGCCTTTTAGCTGTAGAATACGAATCTGCATTTGGATTTCTCTAAAAAAAATATTTATGCAAATTAGAGCTTTTTGAAAAAAATAAGGTGTCGCGTTTGGAGTTGCGTTTGAAAGCTCATAGCAATAAAACTAAAAGCGCTGGAACTGTTTAAGTGCCAGATTCGGCTTCAGCAGCTCGTTTTACATAAGCATTACTGGTATTTATTGGTGACAAAAATTATTTGTGGCCATGACGAATAAAAAAGTGAAAATATTTGGACACTTACCCCTTAGTTCAAAATAAGGTAAATTAAAAAAAAAAAAGATTTCCCTGAAACTGTGCTTTTAAGCTTATTAAAAGCCGTAGAAAACAAATCAGCAATTGGATTTTTCCAAGTGCTTCTGTTTTTTTGCTAGAGCTTTTCAAAGTTGGTCAAATTTTGAAAATTTTCAAAAAAGCTCTGCAGAATATTTTTTGTCTCTGATTTTAATGAGACTTATTTTGTAGATAGCTTGTTTGTTGTAGAATACGAATCTGCATTTTGATTTTTGTTATTTGTTTTATTTTAAGAGAAAAAAATAAAATTTTGCAAAATGCATTATTTTGTGTTAAGGGGGCTGACAAGTTTATAAGAACTATTTTTTCACAAGGTTTTTTTTTAAATACATCAGTTTTAACTTATAATAAAGCACATTTTTGCATAGATTACCCCAAAAACTATCTTTACCCTAACATAACCTAACTTTTCAATTTTCATTAATCAGGGCAACATCTTATGGCCCCCCTCACGCTCCAGGCCCCATTCCACAACAACAAGCCCCCATACAACCCGAGGTACAACCTGAAGCCAACCCTGCAGCTCCAGCGCCCCCCGAGGCCCCACAAGGGGGCCCAGCCCCCCAGGGCGACGCCCCCGAGCCCCAAGAGCGGGACTGGCTCGATCATTTCTACCTCATAAGCCGTATGCTTGTTTTTATCAGCGTTGTGTATTTTTATTCGAGTTTGTTACGATTTACATTTGTCTTAGTTTTGGGGGCTGGGGTATATTTGTACCAGATCGGTTTTTTCAGAAATATGAACAATAATAATAATAACAACGAGGGGGCTAATCAGGAGGAGCAGGTTCCGTCTAGATTTACTGTGGTGTGGACTTTTTTCACGACATTTTTTGCTTCGCTACTTCCGGAGATACCGAATGCTGTTTAGGTTGTTTTTTGAAAAAAGGGGGCACATAATTGAGTTGAATTATAAATTAGTTGTGGCAGCATGATTTTTCGCGTGGAATTTGTGCAAAAAAACCGCTTTTTCTGCTTTTTGTAATAAAAGGGGGCCCATCTATTTAGTTTTTTGCACATAACTCCCTTGGTAATTTTTTTCGAGGCAACATTATTAAAGCAGTTTGTTTGGGTTTAAAATTGTGCACAAAGTGACATTTTTTTTTTTGAAATCGGTTGACTTTTTGTTCCAAAGGGGGCCCCCCAAAAATAAAAAAAATAGTCTGATTTAAAAATAATAAAAACTGTCTTGTGCGGAATTTTAAAAGTGATCGATTGTATGTCTTGCTATTTTTTGAAAAAACAACTAGTTTCTAAGTTATTATCAAAAAATAGCAAACTTTAATTATTTTGAAAAAATAAAAAAAATTAGGGGCTGCGGTGAAAAAAATGTTTAATGCTACATTGAAGTAACAAAATCATGTGCTGCAGCTAGTTTTTAATTTGTAGCTTTATTAAATTTTGTCCTGATAAATTTTTGGTTTTTTTAATTTTTTTTGTTTTTTGATAGTTTATTAATTTTATTTAAATTTATGAAAATTTATTTAAAATAAATTCGGTATGTAGCTTTCCTTATAAAATATCTAGCCAGTACGTAGTATTTTTTCTTTAAAATGTTTATATTCCTTTTTTAAGTGGGGCTCCCCCACATATTTTATTTTTTAGATTTTTAAGGTTTTTTTTTTATTTAAAAATGTTTATTTACTAAAAATACATTAGATTAAAATACATGTTACTGAAACGTTATTTTTTATCGATGTGATAAATGAGCAGAAAATAAATTTAGATTATTTTTTGGCATTTTTTAAAATAAGTCGCAAAGAAAATTTGCCTTGAAAAAAAAATCCGGGAATTTATTTTATTGATTTCGTAATGTTTATTTGTGGTGACTCATCGATATTGCCATTTAAAAATATACCATGTGTCCCACCAATATTTTAAAACGATTTTAAGTTAAGAAAATTAATAAAATTAAAAGTGTAATTTTTTTATCTGTAAAAGAAAAAGTGGTACAGCCTGTATATAAGTTATTGCTTTTAGTTTTAGTGTAAATATTTATAAAAATCTAGCGTATAATATTTTATGTGATTTTAATACAATAGTCGTGTTGTTAAAATAAATTGTTTCCTTAAATTTGAATTTATTGTTTCAATAAATATGACCTCTAAACAAAGGTTAAAAAAAAGGCATATTCATGAAAAAATACGATTTATTTATAGAAAAAACTCAACACTAAGAATCATTTAAATTGTCCAACATCTCATCTATGTCCATTTGCTCATCTAATACGATTTTTTGGGGCTTTTCTTGGCTTTTTTGGGGCTTTTCAACATTTTCTAAAGGCGAGGAAACAATCACATTATCAAAGGGGGCTGTTTGCATTTTTTCAAGGTCATGACCTTGGGAAACTAAGGACGTTAAATTTGGGCTGTTTGGGGCCAAATTGGGCTCGTTTTCTTCCATATTTGAACCATTTTCAGCCCCATTTCCCAAGGGGGTTGTTATTTTTGCCAAATCTTGTTTTTTGTCCAATTTTTGCAGTCGGAGTTGTTCTGCTTTTTCACGATTGACGCGAATTCTCTCCAACTGCTCATGTGACAACTCGGGATCATTTTCAGACGTGGGGCCCCTTTCCAGTTGTCTTGGTTTCTCTAAATTAAGTCCAGCCTTTTGTGTTATTTTCTGAAGTCTCTCTTGGCGTATTAATTCGGCTTTTTCTTTATTGATGCGGATTCTAGCAAGTTGTTCTTCAGTTAGTGCTTCTAGGGGGTCTATTTCTTCTGCTGGGGGTGCTACAGGAGACAGTGGGGCCCCAGAATTAGGCGCAGGCCCCCCAAAGTCCATATTTTCGTTATCGCTATCAATCTGAGTTGGAACATCGTCGTTAACGATCATATCCATACGGATTTTCTTTATATGGGTTTGGACAGCCTTTTTGGAGCCCAAGGACTCGATTTTGGAGACGCAGTCCTCAAAGGGGAGCTTGGGGAAGAGTCTGTGGCACCAATATTCATATGTCTTAAGCAGAACATTTAAATCCTTATCTTCATACCCGCGGCCTTTGAATTTGACTCTATCGAAGTGTTTTTCAAGGGCTAGAAGTCCTTTAGGGCCCTTTAAAGTTTCGGCGTTTAGTTTTGGCTGTGGGTTTCGCACTACGCGTTTCGGTTTGACGACTTGAGGATCGGGGGCTTCTTTAGCTTCGTCGTCGCTGTTTAATTGGGCGTTTTCGTTGTTTTCTTGGTTGTCGTAGGGCTCCACGTCTTCTTGAGCTTCTTCCGTAAATAAATCTTCGGCTGAGTACATTTTTAAGACACTTTTCTGCGTTGCCGCCAAAAATACTAGGTTAGATTGTTTTTTTAGGTTATTAGTTGGTGTTGCACTTAAAAATCACTCTCTGGCTCCTCTTTCCCTCCCTTGGGATGCTCGCCAGGGCCTCTTTTGCTATCTTTCTCGTTAATATGGCTTAAAAACGCTACTAGAAGTTTCTTGTTTAACTTATCTGTCAACGTTAATTTGGACTCTTCTACTGCATTCTGGCTTGGTTCTGGTGCATTCTCTTTGGCGCTGATCATTCCTGGCATTTTTTAAACCGTCTTCACAGTTTTTGGGGCCCAACAATCACTTTTAAGGCGTTTTCTGCGAGTTTACGTCAAAATTTTGATAAGGAAGTGTATACTGCGACGTCGATCGTATCTGGGGTCATTAGAGATTTAAATCCGGTAGTGTCGCCAAAACGCGCTTGTAAGAGCTAACTTCACGTTAGTTTGTGTTTTTTGAGGTTATGTTTTTAAAGAACGGGATAAATTGACAGTTTTGAGCTGACTAATCAGTTTTTCAATTTTTTTGCGTGTGAAACTAGTGAAAAATGTCCGAACAAGAGGAGAAAATCGTTCAGTTTACTGGCATCACCGGTGTGGCGGAAGACAGAGCCAAATTTTATCTGGATTCATCAGGATGGCAAGTTGATGTAAGCGCTTTGTTTGTTTAAGTTTGGGGCTGTAAATGGGGCTATAAATATGGGGTTTTCAGGTGGCTTTAGCCAGATATTACGAGAACGACGGGGAGGACGTAGAAATCGTAGAAGAAGTTGAATCTTTACCGCGTCGAACTGAGGAAATGGACATTTCAGAAACGACGCCTAGCCCCGCTGGGGCGCGTCCAAAGCCAAAATCAAAAGGGACAAATGCCAAATTTGCAACTTTGAACACTTTAGCCTCAAGCGATGAAGACGAAGAAGAAGGACAAGCGTTTTACGCAGGCGGATCCGAACACAGCGGCCAACAAGTTTTGGGCCCCAATAAAAAGAAAGACATCGTTTCTGACATGTTTCGTTCTGTTAAAGCGTAAGTAAACACTTTGATTTTGAGCCCCCTTTGTCTTATTTTATTATTAAAATACAGTGTGCCCCCGGAACGAGTGCTTTTAATACGGTAAATACAGGTCAAATAAACAAATACACACGACATGTCCTAGGCTAGGGGGCACCGCCGCCGTTTAAAAACTACACCCCTTTTAGTCTACTTCACTACAAATACTTGATCGTAAATGTCTTACAAATACAATAATGAAATTGATGAAATTATTAACGGCAATAAAAACATTCCTTTTAAACTTGTTTTGACATTTGTAGCCCCCCTAGAAATGGAGTTACCACCGGTAGAGTGCATGGTAACTTTTTTGTTCCTAACAATTTTGTAATTTTATTTATTGTTGCTGGTAAATGGGTTCAATAAGAAACTTTCTTATCGCCTAAAACTTCTTGCTTAACTGTACCAATTTGGAATAATTAATTGAAAAGGGGTTTATTGTATTTATTTTCTTGCACAAAACTAGCACTTTTTTGGTGACTATTCCGTCACTGTCTCAACTAAAGTAATTTTTTGTCTAGATTTAATCAAGATATGAAGTACAACAAGTCCATTTTTAATTAATTATTCCAAATTGGTACAGTGTACAGTTAAGCGAAAAGTATCAGGTGAAAAAAAAGTTTCTTATTAAACCCATCTACCAGCAACAATAAATAAAATTAAAAAATTGTCAGCAACAAAAAATTTACCATGCACTCTACCGGTGGTAACTCCATTTCTAGGGAGGCTACAAATATCAAAACAAGTTTGATAGGAATGTTTTTATTGTTGGTTATAATTCCATCAATTTTATTATGTTCCGACAAACCATTTGTAAGATATTTACGATCAAGTATTTGTAGTGAAGTAGACTTAAAGGGCCAAGGAGTGTAGTTTTTAAACGGCGGCGGTGCCCCCTAGCCTAGGACATGTCGAGTGTATTTGTCTATTTATTTGACCTCTATTTACCCTCTAAAAAGATGCATAATTAGATGTTTTTTCTAGTAGAGGTGTAGAAACGGTTCACAAACCTACTACCTCAAATTCACGTTTTAAAGGAACGGGGTACAAACTTGGGGAAACTGAGAATGATTCAGTGACCGTTCCTGGACACTCTACAGGGTCTTCGCATGCTGAAGTTACTCTTAAACTTTGGAGGGACGGTTTTACTATTAATGATGGGGACTTGCGGGAATATACAGACCCCCAAAATAGGGAGCTGCTGGACAGCATAAGAAGGGGTGAAATCCCTCAAGAATTACGAACGGAGGGTTCTGAGGTAAAAATATACAAAGTGTTTTATACAGGGTGTTACCAAATAACTAGGAAAAAATTCAGGGGGTAATTCCTAAACCCATTTTAAGAAAAAAAGTTCATATAAACATGTGTCCGAAAATTCTTCGTTTCTGAGATACAGGGTGTCAAAGTTTCTCAAAAATATTTTTAATCTTAAGATTACTAAAAAGCTAAACCAGATATTTATTTAAAATAATAATAAAAAAAAAGAAATTAATTAACCATTCATTGTTAACTATGTTTTATTTTTATTAACATAAAAAAGCCAAACTTAAAAAAGATATTTTGTTTTCCTTGGGCAATGAATTTTTTTCACGAAAACCGTTAGTTTTATGAAAAAAGAACAAGACATTAATTTTAAAGATCATATTCTAGGGCTTCTAATTATTTTATGAAAATACCAAAAAAGTAACACACAAAAGAGTTGGGGGTACACCCAAATGTGCTTTCAATTATAATTTTAATTTTTTTTCTACCGCACTTTATGCCTAATGGTAAGAAAATTACCCGTGCTAAGTTTTAAATAAATATCTGGTTTAGTTTCTAAATAATCTTAAAAAAAAAGTTTTTTTTAGAAACTTTGGCACCCTGTATCTCAGAAAAGAAGGATTTTCAAACACATGTTTATATGAACTTTTTTACTTAAAATGTGTCCAGGAATTACCCCCTGAATTTTTTCCTAGTTATTTGGTAACACCCTGTATAAATAGGTGACATTTGGTGGAGAAGCTTTTTTTTACAGTGTTTTCTAATGTTGTGGAAAAAATTTAGGGTGATTCCTAGGCCCATTTTAAGAATAAAAGTTCATATAAACATGTGTCCCATTTTGCCCACTTAATTTTTAACAGCCCTATAAAAAAAACCCTAAACTATTATTTCGCTTTATTTCCGAAACGAATAATTTTTTCAAAAAATGTTAGAGGACCTTTTTGATGCATCTAAATACTAGAATTATGTTTTCATTTGTAAAATTTTGGAAAAAGTGTGGTGATCCTTGGGGGGCTGTAAGGTTAATTGGCACAAGTTTATATGAACTTATTTTTTACCCCCCTAAATTTTTTTCTTAGATATATAATTTTTTTAGATGCACTTGTCAATGGAAGATCATCGAATGGAGGTTTTCAAAACAGCCCCCAAAAAATTACGTACTTTTACGGGAACAGGGCATACTTTGGGGAATGTGGCCCCCCCAGTTGTGGGGGCTTGCCGTGATGAAGATAAACCCTTAAACGAAGCCTCAGCTAAAGAAAATTTGAAATTGGACACTACTCAACCTACCACAAGGTAAGATTTAATTTTTTTAATAAATTTTCCGCAAAAAAAAAATAAAAATTTATAATGACTTTCAAAGGCAACTTTTTACCACAAAGGAATAACCGATTTAAACAAAACTTGCACAGTTTAAAGCCTCATCTTTCTAGTTTCTAAAAATGTTCTAAGTTTTAAAATGCAATGGGGCCCTCATATTCTGTGGTCCTTTTTAGTTAAAGATGTATTTTTGCGACGGTCCTAATTTTTTTTTTTTTTTTTCAGTCTGCAAATTCGTTTGGCCGATGGATCAAGGCTAGTGGCACAATTTAACCATGCTCACACTGTAGGAGAAATACGAAATTATATTTTGGCAGCGAGGCCCCAATATACAACACAAAATTTTCACTTAATAACTTCATATCCCTCCAAAATTTTAGACGATACTCAAACTATTGTAGATGCTGGACTCTTAAATGCAGCCATTATGCAAAAATTAGTATAATCTTGTATGAAAACTCGTTTAAAAGAAGGTTTAATTTTTTATTACGCACTGTAAAAAGATAAAACAAAAAAAAGTTTGATTTTATATATGGCGCGAAATAAAAAATTGTAATTTTTTTAATTTAATTAAAATAAATACTTCGGTCAATTTTGGCGGTTCTAGTATTGCTTAAAATTATTTTTTGTCTATGTATCATTATAGTTTATAATATTTAACACAATAAAGTTTTTCAAAACATTTTTGTTCCTTATTTAAAAATAATTAATTTTTTTTTAAATTTTTTTTATGATAATGTCGTAGAAAATAAATAAAAAACGAACTAAAAATATAAAAAAATGTTTATTAGTGCGCCAAAGTAGTAAGTAAGGTTTACAATACTTGTTTAATTTAAGTTAATTTTATTAGAACTAGAAATAGAAAGTTACAAAATTTAAAAGCAGACATTAAAAAAATTGAAAGAGCACAAATTAAAAAGTACATACTAATATCACTTAAAGTAAATGAAAAGTAATCAAATACTTATTTTAAAAACATGTTATTAACACTATATACAAATGGACAAACAAAAAAATAATATTAAAATGTGAACATAGCTAAAATTCGTTTTTTTAGGAATTGGTGATGTTTCTTTTAAAAAGCAAAATGTGGGGCTCTAAAAACAAAAAAACACGTATTAAAACCTTATTCTACACAAAAAAAGCCTTACATTAAAGGGGCGCCCACAAGAAAAAGAATGCCCCACTTTAAAAACGTAGCTATTTTTTTTAAATTAAGGAGTCAATTTTATACATTTTGTGGTACTTACCGGGTTGATGGGTCATATAATGCACCCACCCCTTGCTTTGTTGCACCCCTATTCCTCTCCACTCGTCCTCAGACATTAGATGGGTTTTAGGAACGAGTTTTACCATTTCTTTTGGTAGCACAACATGTCTGAAAAAAAACGCGGAAATTAGCTTAAAAAACCGCTAAAATCACCCTAAAAAGTGGCAAAAAAACTGTAAAAACTGCAGCTTTAGATCCTTAAGGGCAAGATTTATTAAAAACAGACGCTTACCTGTATTCATACTCATCATCATAGTATTTATCCGAATAATAAATATTGCGCTGCATTTCCTCGATCTTTTCGCGATTCATTAATGAAAACTATGTTTTTCTGCACTATAAAAGCTGTATAACGTATTATTGTGTTGTATTACTTCGTTTTCCAAACGTTATTCTCTCCAAATTTGAATAAATTCACACAAACAAGCACAATTGGGACCTTGAAGACAATTCATACAAGCCAAACGACTTTTTTTGACTTGTTTGAATCCTCTACCAACATAACGGCGCGAAAAACCCTAAAACCTTAGGTGCGTGGAGTTGTTCTTATTTTAAATCAACAAAAACGTGCAAAATATGGTACAAATCATGCAAAAAAAGCTTAAACAACAAATAAAAATGGTTTATTTTGTTGTTTTTCGGCATATTAAGCCACTGCAAGCCCAAAAAACCTTATTATAAGGTATTTTTAATGTGCATGCGGTTGGTAGTACTGTTGACGCGCGGAGCTTTGACAGAAGCTTCATAGATGTCGCGTGAGTAGTTGTCACGTGTTCTAAACAGCCAACTCGTTTTGTGTTTTTATATTTTTTGCATTTCAAATGGCCGCAATACAATCTTATTCACCGAATTATTTCTCACTCACGGATATTTTGGTTACTCAGGAGCGAACACCATGTAAATTTTTAGTCGAGATTCCAAAATTAGGTACGTGAAGGTCCCTGCTCGAGCTTAAAATGCTTAATTTTTGGCTTTCCTTTGTAGGAAAATTGAATCCTGCAGTGGACGAGCAAGATTTAAAGGCTGGAACTGTGTTGGAAGTACCAATTTGGCTCATAACTGAGTTATCAAAAGGTAGACAAGAGGTTTTAGCGCCTGAATTGCCAAAAATATACAGAGAGGCGTATCGGGAAATTTTGAAAGCGGACGCAAACGCTGTGGATTTGCACAAATTCAACCTGTTTTTCTACGAATTTGGCTCCTATTCCAGGAAATTCGATACTAGGAAGGAAGTTCAGGATATTTTAATTCATGTAAGGCCTTTTTCTAAGCTTAAAACCCCCAAAAATACAAAAAATAACACTTTTTAGACCTTCAAAACAAGGTTTCGATATATTTTGGACCTAATCGAAACTTGCACTTTGGACCCAGCAAAACAGCAAAAACTAGACATTTTGGAACGAAAACTGTACGCAGACGGGCACGAATACAGATTAAAACTAAACAACTGGCTTAAAGAATCGGGGGTACCGATTGAAGCGGCTGAAATGGTCAAAAATCACAAAAAACGAAAACGCGTCGATATAGAAAACAGCTAAAATACTTACTTATGATCTCTTTACTTGTTTATACTTAAAAAAATGAAATAAAAGCTTTATTTTCATGTTTTTTTGCGTTTATTTACAAAAAGAAGCATTTTTGGAAGTGGCTTCAGCCTCTATGAGCGGCCGCGCGTGTTAAACCAAAAGTAGGGTCATCCGGTAGCGTGACTAGGGTCACAACCGGTTGCTCGCGTAAACATGCCTAACAACGCATGCGCATTTGTTTGCTTGTGTTGACGCCATTTTTGGGGCACCGCCATTAATCGATTGCTCTCACGTTTGCCAAATTAATTAATTTTCACGTTTACAAACCAATTTGTGTACAAAAAAGCAGCCTTTAACATGGGAGTACAAGTTGATAGCATCAGCCCTGGAGATGGTAAGTCTTTTTCTGCTTTAACAGACGTTAGAAATTTATGCGGCATTTTTGGGTGATTTGGGGGGTAATTAATTAGTTATAATGCATGTTTTTGGGGTTGAATTAAATGTTTTAATGCCTTTTTATGTTTGTTTAGAGGCAACTTATCCAAAAACGGGCCAAACTGTTGTTGTGCACTACACTGGTACGTTGACAAACGGGAAAAAGTTTGATTCGTCCAGAGACCGAGGCAGCCCCTTTAAGTTCCGTATTGGCAAGGGGGAGGTTATTAAGGGATGGGACGAGGGTGTTGCTCAAGTAAGTACCTTAAAACCCCTTAAATTCTGCACAAAAACGTCAAAAATAACGATTTAGCAAAAATTGTTTTTTCTTGGTTATTTTGATAAAATGGGGCTGTAAAGTGATGATTCCAATCCTTGCGCTCTGATTTTGATGAGTTTTGGTTTGAAAAGGCGCAGTTGCGCCTTTCCCTGATCCAAAAAAACCAAAATTAACGTATCCAAAAAAATTGCTTAGGGCTGATCCCCTTTTTTTAATTTCAGTTGAGTGTGGGGCAAAGAGCCAAGTTGACTTGCACCCCCGATTATGCATACGGGTCCCGTGGTCACCCAGGCGTTATTCCACCAAACGCTACCCTTATTTTCGACGTAGAATTACTACGAGTTGAATAAAGCAATATTACAAATTTTCAGGAATAGACAATATTAAGCAGTAGTTTTTAATTATTTATTGTCTGTTAATGCAGTGCGTTTTGTATTTAATATGTAGCCCCCTTCAAGCATTTATGTTGTTTATAATTTTTTATGTAACGCTGTAAAGATTTCTTGGTGAAAAATAAAGTTTATATTATGAGAAAAATGGTTTTTTTTTTGGAATATTGGTGCAAATATCTTACGTCCTTTTGGGTGCAAGGGTGTTGACCCAATGATTTTGCGTTTTAATCCTTTGTCCTTAAAAGTAAAAAAAAAACAAGTATTTATTATCAAAACTACTTAAAATAATGTTTAAAACGAACAATAAAATTTCTTTTTATTACAAAAAATTACGTAGCAATTTTCTTTTTCTTCACATTTGGGATGAATCTTCTTTGGATTTCCAGAAATGGTAGTTCTATAATCAAATGCATCACAATTCCAATCAAAAAAGACACTATTAAATCACGGAAAATGCTCATTACCTTTAAAAATAAAAATATTAGTTTTTCATGTTTTGTTTTTTTTTTTATTTTTTTTACCATTATAGAATCTGACAAGTAAACTGCAGATTCGATATGAGCAATTTTGGACAGGAGTGGTCCAAAGTGATATAAATAAGTGCAGTAGTTAAATTTAGCCAGAAAAATAGCCGGTTTAAAGTGGAATATTTTTTTTATTCCTCCTAAAAAAAAACAAAATTGTCAAAAAATAACTTATTCTATAAAGAACCACCTACCAGGGGCATTAGTTAGTAGTCCAAATAAACCAATGGCAAATCCTAACGTATAAACTGGTTTTAATAAAGGCCCCAAAATGGCACTAACGAATCGTGAATATTCAAAGATGGATAAATATATAGTTACAAGCGGTAAACCAAAAAATAGGATATACCACATTAAAACGCTAGCCTTAAAGATAAAAAATAACAATTAAAAAAAAATCAAAACATTTTTATAAAAATTGATACATACTTTACTTTTTAAAAAATTCGTACTCTTAAAATTGTAATACATAGTCCCAAAATATAACCCAATCATGTATGTTGCTATATTTGAATACGTAGACATGTATAAGTCAATGTACTCGTCTTCAAAAATAAACTGCGTAAACGTCAAATTTCTAAAAAAAAAAATGATGAAAAAAAAAACATTAGGATTAAAAAAAGAAAAAAATTGGACCAACTTTCTTGTTTTTACAAGGGCGCGCGACCTTTGCACCAGAAAAGACGACTTAAATCATTTACATTATTGCAACTTGCGTTTTTTCACAAGGGCGCACAACATTTGCACCAATAAACTAGACTAAAGTTACCCAAATATACAAAAAGGCGTACAAAAGTTGCTCCAATGTTTTTAAATCAACGTTACCTTAATATAAATGGCAACGTGACGCCATAGTTGTTATAAAAAGTATACAGCATGTTAAAAACTATTGAAATAATGGCAATTCGTTTTATTATCACTTTGACGTTCCATTTGTATTTAAATGCAAAGTAAAATAAAAAAACTGACGATATATACATTTGTGTATCAACTGCTAAATACCAGGTCCCAGAATTACACTGAAATAAAGTTTTTAATTAATTACAGGGATTCCTAATGTCGTACACAAATTTTATTTTTTTTTAATTTAGGAATAAAAGTTCATATAAACTTGTGTCCCTTTTTTTTAACGTACAGCCCCCCAAGAATCACCACTTGGACACTTTTCCAAATGAGGAAATATTTCTAGTATTTAGAAGCATCAAAAAGGTCCTATGACATTTTTTTTTTTAAATTATTCGTTTCGGAAATAAAGCAAATAAATTTTTTTAGAGGGCTGTAACTTACTAAGGGGGCAAAATCAGACACATGTTTATATGAACTTTTGTTCTTAAAATGTGTCCAGGAATCAAACCCCAAAAAAATACCATTTTTTTACGCTCAAAAATATTATTGGCAAAAATTAAGGTGGCCCACCAGTTTTTTTGACAGTTGTGGTATTCATCTTCCACAAGATTAAGTAGGGAGCCTTCAGCAATCAAAACTGGAAAGATACTCTTGTGGAATAAGATTAAAAGAAACATAGCAGGAAAAAGCCTAAAAAAAATTAATCTTAGATTTGGCAAAACTTTGGAAAACGCAAATAATTTTTTTTTGCAATTACCTGACGAATCGATTAAAACAGAGCAAAAAAACGTCACCCAAAGTAATTTTGGCGTTACTGGCAAATATCTCATGCACTTGCGTCGCCAGTAACCACGCTGAAATGAGAAAAAAAGTCTGCACTAAAAACCATCCACTTTGTAGAAACATGCGTATAAACGTATTCTGAAAAAGCTAAAACAAAAAAAAAACTCTTGCTGCCAAAGCATTTTTTTCGTCACGCTGAACAAAATAAACATGGCACAAATAGTATTGCAAAAACCGGTTTTGCAACGCTATTTTGTCCATGTCCTTTTTTCTTGTTTTTTCGAGATACGTACAGATTCGAGATAATCCGTATTGTCGATGTAAATTGCCAAGTAGCATAGACATGAGTGAAACATGATCACGCTTGCCATGACATAGGTTCGCATCGCTTCGATTGGAACGTGTTTTCGTGTCGTTGTTTGGATTTTTTTCCAATTCCGCAACAAAGAAAAAATGTTTAAGAAACTGCTGTCTTCGTTTTTTTTGGACTGCCAGTGTTTTTTTGTTGCATAAAAAATTAGTAAGCAGTAAAAAATGAAAAAAATTCTAAAAACAAAAAATGTTGTAAAAAACGTAAAAAAAAAGTTTGAATTGAATCGCAACTTACATTAAACAGAGGTCAAACAGGTTAAATGAAAGTTTTTCAGTAAAACATTTAATATTTTTCACGTTGGCCATGGCGTTTAGATGGGAGTATCGTTTTTCGTAAATTTGCTTAACCTCACTTTTTTGTGGAATATTTTTTTGGCACAAGCCATGATGTAAGATGTAATGATTAAAATTACTTCTTATTTTGTCCAATTTCTAAAAAATATTAAAATTTTAGATCAAATCATAAAAAATTTACAGAAACGGATTAAAAGCATTTTTCATTGGACCAACTTATGCGTTTATTTAAGGGCGAACAACTTTTGCTCCAATAAATAAGACTAAAAGTTTCTTTTAAAGCAGAAATTTACAAAAACAAATTTTTTTGTTTCTGAAAGACAAAAAATAAATACCTCAATGGCGTCCCATAGATCGTGCTTGTTGCTTTGATTTTTCGGCGCTAGTTCAACTTTAATTTGACAAAAAATACCATTATTCTGCTTGCATTTGTAGTAATTGTCAATTTGGAAAATTTTCGGCAGCAAGTCATATTCTTCTTCTAAAAAAAATTGTTTAATACTGACCCTCAAAAAATTAAGTTTATTTCAATGTTTTTTTTTAGCAAACTAAAACATAACCTTAAATATTCTTACTTGTAAGAAGTTCTTTTGCACTAGGGGTCAAAACAAATACACTTATAATTAAACTAAGAAAAACAGCACTAAAATTGTTCATTTTTAATGCAGGTAAGAAGTAGACAATTTTACATGGTAACCAAAATTTACAAATAATTTTATTACTAATTGCAATGATAAAAAAACATGGTTTAGCACTTTGGCTTTGATAAAAATTTGCTTTAAAATTGGATAATTACTTTTTTTTTAAATAAAGTTAATTATGGTGTTTATTACAACCTTTCAATTAATACGAATTAGGGATATGTTAACGCATGCGCATTACATAAAACGAACTAATGATTATGCAACAAAATGGAAAAAATTTCCAAAAAAAAACGCTTTTATTAAAAAAGTTTAATAATCTGTTTTTTTTTAACAAGTTGCACAACCCTTGTTGGGTGTATAAAAGTTGGTCAAATTATTTTTGTATATAATCCGCTTTTTTACAAGGGTGTTTTTTTTAATCTAAAACAAATTTTTAACTCGTTTATTTAATTTTTAAGTAGCGGACACATTTCTTCTTACATTTAACAAATTATAAAAGTTAAGATAACGTAAAGTTTGTTATCTTAAGAATTAACACGATGCTGATTATAAAATCCATTCAGGTCACTTTTTAATCAATTTCATAATAGTTTTTGTTTTTATTTTCAGTCCAATTGTAGAATTAGTGCCGTTAATTTAATTTTTTCCCGCTAACGTTTCTTATGTCATACGTAAGACCCATATGAAGTGATTTATGAGTGTTTTTCTTTTAATTGCTGAGTGTCGTATGTTAAGTAAGGGTTTAAAAAATATGCTTGACCCTTCTCTACGATTAATTATCAAGAACCTATTATTTTACATACGTTATTACGTAAAAATAATAAAAACGAATTTGTTAAACATAGAAATTCAATAACAATTAACGTTAAACATAATTGCCGCTTGATTGTAGACTTTAGCAATTATTTTTTTGAAGTTTAGTCGATGGTAAAGTAAACTTAAGTATGTTTTTGGTACTTTTTGTGCTTCTTTACCAATTTTGCGTACACAATGCTGAAATTACAGGTAATTTAAAAAAAAAGTGCAAAAATATCAAAAATCACTTTTTCGTATCTTCAGGAAGAAATTATACATCAATACCACCAGTTTTTCACGTCGACAGTTATGACCACTGCATGCTTCTTGAAGACGAAGCCTTCTACTGCTCTTTTACGTTTAACCTTGAACCCATAGACAAAGCAAACCCGTCTGAATACTGGAAAATCATAGAGGTACCTTTTTAAACCCAAAAACCACTAAATAACCTAAAATTTTGCCTATTTTTCACAGGAAATAAGCGCAAACGAACAGCACTACGACCACTTCCGATTACGTCACGGAATATGCGTGAAAGAATCATGCCCGAATGCTTTACCAGTTCGAGACAACGCAACACTACTCGAGGACGAACTGAACAAATGTTACAACGAAAAATACAAAGATAAAGAGCTGAAAGGATACATTAGCAAGTTGCATTGCCAAACCGATGAGCCGTTACCAGTTGACACGCTTGACATCGTCGTAGCGTATGTTTTTTTTAATCCAAAGCATTGGACCAACTTTTATGCACCCTTGTACCTAAATCACACTTAAAACTAAATATTGGTGCAAATATCGTGCGCTTGAATGGTTTTTGGGATTTTAGTCTGATCCACTGGTGCAAAAGGCGTGTGTCCGTCAGGGCGCAAGAAAGTTGGTCCAATGATTTTGCGTCTTAATCCGCACGATTTAAATTTTGGCCTTTTTTAGAGTTTTGTTGATTGGATACGTTGTATTTGTGTTTACAATGTCGCTAATCGAAGGTATATTACGCTATCAATCCGAGGAGACCTACCAAAAAGTGATTTCTACAAGATGTAAGTCATTTTTGACGTTTTAAGTGGTTTTTCTTGAATATTTAAGTGGTTTTACCTAATTTTTAAGCGGTTTTTAAGCATATTTTTGCAGATGGCGTTTACTTAACATGTTTTTCGATAACTGCAAACTGGTATAAGTTAAAAAAAGTTGAGTTAAATAAAGATATGGAATCTTTAAGATGTATAAACGGTATACGAACATATAATACCATGTTGGTGATCGCATCTCACACTGTGATGTCATTTTTCTTGGGCCCTGTTGCTAATATCCAATACCCTGAAACGGTAAAACAAAAAAAAGCCCCAAAAACTAATTTTACTTAACATGTCGTTTTTTTATAGATGTCGTTAAAGCCAGGTAACATTTTTTTGACAAGTGGAACCTATGCCATTGCCTCGTACATAATGATGTCGTCATTTTTACTTGTTTACACAATTTGCTACAATATGGAAGGTAAAAATGCAATTCCTCTCAAGTATTTGGGGTTAGGATTCCTGGGACGCTTATTTAGGTAATTTTAATCCGTTTTGTTGGTGCATATGCTGCGCGCCCTTTTGGGTGAACGCCTGTTGCACCAACGCTTTGATTTTGTGCGAGTTGCACCAGTGTTTTTGGACTAATCCTTTTAAAAACCAAAAGTTTGTTTAAACTGTTATTTTTTTAGAATTATGCCAACGTTGATTGTCATGGTAGCATTCCATGCTACCTGGTTAAGACATTTAGGCAATGGTCCGTTTTGGGATGAAGTAATCGGTCATGAAGTTCGTAACTGTCGAGCAAATTGGTGGACAAACCTTCTTTTTATTAATAACTACGTCAATGCAGAAAATATGGTAATTTTAAATAGTAAACATGAAAGGAAAGAGATTTATTTCTGCACAGATCAGTGATGACGCCTTTTCCCGAGGTGTGTATACTATATTTTAAAAACGTGTTATTTTGTAGTGTATTCCTCAAACATGGTATCTAGACATCGATACGTTGTTCTTTAGCATTATTTTGTTGGTATTTTACGTAGTATGGAGAAATAGGTCGCTTTTATGGCCCATATTGGGTGGTTTGCTTGTTTTACAAACGTCAGTCATGGCGTACTTGATGTACACCAAAAACGTAGCCGCTAATACTTTTCCAACACCTGAGTAAACCTGTTTTTTTTCTAACCTCCAAGTTTTAAATAACATTTTTACGTTTTCAGAAAATTACATTATGGTTTGCCGCTGTTAGACAGCTACGATTACTATCTTTTGCTTTACTCACCATGGGGAAATGGGGCCCCTCTTGTGTCAGGCATTTTTTGGGGGTATATGTTTTATTTGTGTCGAAATAAACAGGTTTTTACTACAAAAGTAAGTTAACAGTAAAAAAACGCTTTTGAGTCGCATTTTTTGGTGCAAATTGTGCGTCCCTCATGGACGTGATGAAGTTGCACCAATGATTTTATGTCTTAATACTATTTTGTGGTGCAAATCGTTAATCCCTTTTGGGCGTGACAGGTTTGCACCAATATATTTGCGTTTTATATAATTTAACGAAATTTGCGTATTTTTAAGAAATATAAAACCGTTATTTTGCAGTTACAAGTTGTACTCTGGGCCATATTTTCTATTTTCATATGTTTGTTGATCGTTATAATCCCTGGTGCGATTATTCACTCAGAAACGTATGAGCACGACTCCTTTTTTGCAACTGTGTACATTTGCACCGCCAGACCTTTATTTGCCTTTACGATGGGATTCTTTATTTTTGGGGTCACGCAAGGTCACGGCTGTAAGTTTTATTAATTATTTTGTATGTTTTAAAAAATCATTTGTTTGTTAATTTGACAGGGATGGCAAAGTGGGCTCTGGAGTGGCCCCCCACGTATTATTTGGGGCGTATTAGTTTTGGAGCTTATTTGAGCCATGTTGCCGTTATTTTGATCCGTCCAGGGTACAGGAGAACACCGCATTATGTTTCAGACTACTTAATCGTAAGTTAAAACTAAAATTTTTAGGTTAAAACTAAAAAAAATATATTTAATCCAATTTATTGGTGCAAATTTCGTACATTTTGGGCAAAATAAGACATTTACACCAATGTTTTTGGGTTTTAGTCCATTTTATTGGTGCAATTTGCGTACGCCCTTTTGGGGGACAGAAAATTGCACCAATGGTTTTGTATTTTAATCCCATTTAATTAAAACCTGTTTTTTAAGCCAATTTATTGTTTTTTTCAGGTTTTTGAATTTTTTGGCGACATGACGATATCATTTATTATTGGATTAATCCTAACTCTTGTGGTGGAGATGCCTTTTTCAAAACTGTTCCAAGTTTACGTAGGATTTAAGAAGGAAGATAAAATTGTAGTTGCAGACAAAAATATTGTCAAAAATGGAAAAATTGATTAGTTTTTTTAAAATACCTTGATTTTGTTTTTTTTTAAATAAATTTATTGGTAAATTTTATTGTTTTTTTGTACCACAGTTACTTTTTTATTTATATTGCCTTAAAAATAACAAAACGCAAATGCTTTAAGGGCTAGAATACATAAAAGCCTTTTTTTTCCTCGATTTTAATCCTATTTTTGGGTGCAAAAGTTTTTTTCCCTGTGGGCGGAAGCGCCTTGCACCAATGATTTTTGTCGTTTATCCACCACTTTAAAAATATGTCAAATTTTGCATGTATTACTAAAAAAAAACATTTTTTATTTCTGCAACCAATCGAAAATAAAACACAATATTAAAGATTAACAAATATGTATATTATAAGGCAAGTATACAATAACATAATAAACTGAGCTATAAAAAATAACCTTAACCAAAAAAGTTGATTTTTGACTAATCTAACCTAAAAATTATAAAGTTTGTTCCGTTTCCTGTAGTGGCTCTTCCTTAAATGACATAAAATCATTTAATGGTTGCATTAAAACAATAGATTTGGCACCTATGTCGCTGGGACTGGGCAAATTGGCATTCACAATTTGATCAGTAGGGCTGCGACATGAATTAAGAGTGGGGGGCGAGGCCACCGGACTGTCAGCTGAATCGCTATTACTTTGGTAATTGTTATTATTTGGTGGGGGGTTATTTGACAGCCCTGTAGTGTCAATACTCGTACCTGGAAGAGAGAAAATTATAAAAATCGGAAAAGTGAGGTTAAAACGACGGATAGCGCCTTGGCTGTTGTTTTTTTTGAAAAATGTTTCAAATAAAGTTTAAAGTGAATTAAATTGTGAGCAAAATGGTTTTTAAATTTTTAAAATCGTGCAAGTATTAACAAAGTTAGCTTATGCACCATGTCACACTTAAAATTCTAATTATTGCAGAAGTTTCTTAGTTCTCTTTAAAATTGGAGGTGTTTTTTTGTACCTAGTTGACTTTTGAACTGTTTAAGGCTATAGAGTAAAATTCAAAAGGGATGTTGAACATAAGTTCGTTTCTTGAGTAACTAAAAAGCTTCCACGACATGCATTTTTATTATTTTTAAGTAAATGAAGACATACACAAGGTAAAGTTACCTCCTAAGAGCATTTCTTGTAATAAACTGTCAATGTGTGCCACTCCAAACAGTTTGGCAAATTGAATTTGCTCTATCATTTGCCAGGTTATAGATTGTAGAGCTGGTAAAGTTAGCAAAAGTTCCCCAAATCTGCCTCTACTGTCGTATTGCCTATCGCTAATGTAGTCTTCTAAGTTTATTTGGATTTGGTATCGAAGCGATTTTATTCTTTGTGGCTCGCTGAGCCCTTTGGCATCTAAAAAAACAAAAAAAAACAATTTAACTAAACATTTTGAGGTGTTAATCCATTTCATTGGTGCAACTTTGCTACGCCCTAAGCAAAACGCGAGATTTGCACCAATAAATTTAGTTTTTAGTCCACTTTTTAAAAAATTAGTTTTTTTTTGCAAAAATTGTTTATTTTTGCAATTAATAACTTTAGATTGGTTTATTTTGAGAAAATAAACTTACTTGGATCAAAAAATACAATGGCTTTTAAGCAAGCAAATTCAGTATCGTCTACTTGCACTTCAGTCATAGGCTTTACTAATTCGTCCATAATTCTGGAACCAATTCTGGAAATATCCAAATCTGGCGAAACTCTCGTATCTGAAAAAAAGCGATAAAATACAAAAAATGTCTTCAACAAAGTGGTTTTAAAAGGTGGTTTTTAAAAAGTGGTTCATAAAAGGTGGCTTTTTTCAAAAACGATACAACGTACAAAAATTTCCATGGAATGTTTTTTGTAGGGAATTTTATGAGACATAATTTTGTGAGAAGTGATTTTTTCTGTTAAAGTACTTATAGCCGAGATATAAGCAAAAATGTGTTTTTCTCTAAAACGCCTAGTCGTAGCGAAATTTTGCAAGGAATCTTTTTTGTAGAAAATTTGATTACAAATAATTTTGTTTCTAAAGTAGTTCTTGGTAAAACCACGTATAGCGAAGTTATAACCAAAAAAGTGTTTCTCTTCTAAACGCCTAGTCGTAGCCAAATTTTACAATTAACCTTTTTTGTGGACACTTTTACGTCCTACAATTTTGCTCCTATACTTTTTTTCATAAAACCACCAATAAATGAGATATTTTAATTTTTGTGCCAAAAACCTGAAAAAATTGTCTTACCTGGACAATGCTTAGTAATAATGCAATTATTCCCTAATAAAAGTATATCCTTAAGATGCATTGACCTTCTGGCAAGCCCTAACAATAAATGTTCTCCAGCATGTGCTCTTAATAAGGCTACTTGATCATCCAATAACAACTCAGTAAACGCTGGTATATATTTAGCCCATTCCACCAAAATTAAAAGTTGCTGCTTCATAGAATCACACACATCGTTTATACTGGCTAATTGCTTATTACTTAAGTCGTAGTCGTTTACTGGTGTGGGGCCCATTTGCTCCAAAGCGGCCCCAACTTGGCGGGAGAGCATTTCAGCGTTCAAAAGCGAACTAACGGAGAGGCCGTTGTTCTGGTGGTTCTCTTCGTAACTTGGTCTTCTACAACTGATTCTGTCTCTTTCGTTCTGCACAGCTAAAAAATAAACATTTGGTTTTATACAGGGTGTCTTAAAATGTGATTTTTAAAAAAGCACAGTTGATGTGTGCAAAAAAACGTTCGCTCTGCACAAAAAGGCATAATTGTGTACTACTAACCTTCTTTTTTCATGCCTGCTTTAAAGCACTTTCTTAATCTGCAATATCTGCATTGGTTTCGCTTGTCTTTGTCAACCACGCAGTTTCTACTAAACCGGCATGTGTATAAGTGGTTTTTTCGGACGGAACGTCTAAAAAAACCTTTGCAACCATCGCACGAAGCGGCTCCGTAGTGTTTGCCAGTTGCACGGTCACCACAAATGGCACAATGGTGGACCATGTTTGAAGTTTGTATTTGGTTAGCATTGTTGAGGGCTGCAGTGATGGGGTTCGAACCAGGAGACATTGTCATTTCGGAATCGACTAAAAATAAAAATTGGTCAAAAAAATCGTCAACAAAATTAGGGGCTTAATATTGTAAACGCACTAGCTAGATATAGATTTAAATTTGTCATATTTTTTAATTATTGTACCTAATCATATACTTCAATTTATTGGGTTTTTTTGCATAGAAATTTAAGATACCTAATCATATTTTTGTAGATTATAAAAAATAAAATTTAAAGCGAGTTCAAAGTCCATTTAGGTCCAATCAGTACAAATCTGCAAGAATATTGCTCTACGATTATTCTTCTAAATTTTATTAGAGAGTATTCGTGCAAAAATTGGTTGGGGTCACCCAGGAGATCTGTCATACCACCCGTCGTTCTAGATACTAACTGACATTACTTCTGAATTTTATATTTTTATCAAATATAACGCTAATATACCAAAAATACATCAAACTGCCGGTTTAAAACATTCTACGTACCAGCTAAAAGGTTTGTATAACATTTACGGAGTGTTTTACAACTTCAATTCTTCATAATTAGGTAAAACAGGGCATAATGACTTATTTACAAAGGTACCTACTTTTATTGAAAACCCTGTGCATCCAAAAAAATGCTGATTATTTTAAACATTCATCGGAAATCCTTTTGTAAATGAGTCATAATTTCTTTTTTAACCAAATTATAAAGAATTAAAGATTTAAAACACTCTCTAAATGTTATACGGCAATTTGTTGTTTTTTGGTATATTAGCGTTATATTCGATGAATGTATAAAATAGAGAAGTAATGTCAGTTAGCATCTGGAACGACGGGTGGTATGTCATATATCCTAGGTAACCCCAACCAATTTTTGTACGAATACGCTCCATTTGCTAGCCATCGTATTTAAAAAATAATAAAATACATTTTTTTAAATACAAAATTGGATATTATAGCTAATATGATACACAAAACTTTTGTCAATTTTTGATAAGAAAAATGAGATAAATGAATTCTTCAACAACAAAATTAATCACTGATTAATGAGTGTATTATTTAATTAACTAAGTGAAAATAACGTTGTCATGGTGATTCAGAATAAAATTAAACCTAATGCAACAAAGAATAAATGTTTAAATAATTACTATTAAATGTTTTGTCAACAATCAATCACTGCTGCAATTTTTCCTATCAAAATATTGGTCCCAAAATGTGTTAAAATATTGCCAAAGTAATTTTTTTTAATTGGCCATATATTTTTTTATTGAATATTCAAAAAGGATGTAATAAAACCTTGCAGTACCTGGCTAAGTGGTTTTTATCTAATCAGTATAAAAAACGTACTTTTATTAAGTACTTAATTGTGTATCTTTAATTTAAATACTATTTTAATGTTTTAATGTTTTTTTCGTAAAAGTAAATGATAGAAAAACATTATTTGACGTAACTCTGTTATTTATATGTATTAGAGTGCTAATTAATTCTTAATTATATTCAAGGTTACCTGCAACTTCTATCTATATTAATTATAACCATATACATGAATTTGTCTTTTTTTTTTTCAGTTTTATAAAAATAGCATTTTATTATTAAATTATTACTTTAACGAAAAGACTAATAGCATCTTAGGTGGACAATGCCATAAATAATAACCTATCTTAGTAATGATCCCATGCAATATTAATTATTATACAGGGTGTTCAAAAAATGGCGCAAAAACGTTTTTGGTTCATGTCTAGGGAACCCCAGAAAATTGATCTTTATATATACTTTACATATACCCTTGGAGAAATGAGGCCCCAAAGTGCGAAACTTTAAACGCTTTTGAAGATAACAGCACATATTAACGAAATAAATGGCTAAATACAAAGGCATAATCTATCTTAACTTATTTTACCATTTGTTTATATTTTAAATAGTCAAATTACATTTTTATAATCAATTTAATTTTACAAAAATTTTATAAAATGAAGCTGACAACAGTGTCAATATGATCTAATGCAAAAATGTATGCTCAAGAATCTAGATGAGTTTTTAATATGTGTTTTACAAACTGTACTACTCTTTTAGTTTTTTATAATACCTAATCAAAAAATGATTTTTTTTGTATGCAAAACTTTATTGCTCATATTTAACATATTTTTTTTTTTGAGCGGTTAAATATTTATTTGGAAAACCCCCATTTTAAAACACTAAATAAGGTTACGAAACAACACAAATAAGATCAAAACAAAATGACTAAAAACAGATAACATATTAAATAGAGAATAAAAGTATTAAATTGCAAATAAAATATTTCATACAAACATATCACTGCATATAATTTTTTTATTAAAATCAGAAACTAGTTACAGGCAATTAAAAAAAGTACATGCACTGATGCAATGTAATGTAGAGCGCAATCAAAAATATTGTCAATTATAAATGTTATGAAACTTATCAACTAATAAAACACTCTAATTTAAAAAAAAAACTAAAAGGGGCTTAAATATTTAAAAAAAAAACATACCGTCTTGTAATCCCATATCAATTGAAGACAAAACATTAAGTATGCCTTGGATCACTTTTGTTTTAAATAACGCACAAAAAAACAAATGACTTAAGTAACTTTTAGGTTATGTTTGAGCACTTTATAAAATACGCTTATTTTTCTCGTTGTAAACTCGTAAAAAACGGTAACTTTAAAGGAGTTTGAACTAGGTCTAAAGGAGTTTTGAAAAGGGGGCTTTTTTCTAAACTAAAAGTGGCACTAGAAATTATGATATGTGTGCTCACGTCACGAATTTGGAATCAACAACCTGCTTTGCTTGCGCATATCGTCGCATTCACGACATTATTTATCATTGCTTGGAATATTTTTAATTTGAATTAAAAGAGTGGGACACTTGCGCTCGTTAACAGGATGTCCCACTTTGACGCAGTGTCTTTTATTGTTTTTTTAGTCCGGTATAGAAGCAAAAAAGATTATACAGGTTTGCTAATGTCGTATAGAAAAAATTCAGGGGGTCCTAGACCCATTTTAAGATAAAAAGTTGATATAAACCAATTTTGACTATTTTTAACTAACAGCCCCCCAAGAATCACCACTTGAACACTTTTCCAAAATTTTAAAAATGAAGATATGTTTTTAGTATTTAGATGCATTAAAAAGGACATTTTTTTAAATAATTATTCGTTTAGAAAATAAAAAACATATATTTTTATGGGCTTTTTAGAGAGCTTAGTAAGGGGGGCAAAATCGAACTGCATATGTTTCAAAAAACTTTATATTTGCGTTTTATAATAAGCACATTATGAAACCCGAAATATGATTTTTTAAGGTTGCTAAATTGCTTCATTATTAAACTCAACATTTTATTTTGTTAGGTTGGTTTTCCAGATGCAAAAATAGGAATTCTTCCCCTGCAAGGTCTTTTTATTTACAAATTTTACTATTATAAACTATTGGGGGACATAGTGTTTTTGTAGAGGAAACAACTAGAAGAATTGGAGAAACGATATCAACGCTTACATTTTCTCAAAAACGCCTATTCATTCAGTATTAAGTGAGTAAAGTTTACAAACGTCATTATTCAATATGTCTGACCTAAATTTACTTTTACTTCGAAATGTCAATGTTGCCAATACAATAAAAATAAAATTTTAAGTTAAGTTTTTAATTCAAATTAAAAATGCTTTTTAATAGATTAAATAAAGCAAAAAATAAAAAATAGTATAAAAAACTCGTTTTATAAGGCGTTTTTTAGCACTTGTCCATTGGAAAATTCGCTTTATTTTTGTGCCATACTGTACACATAGGGTAATAATAAATACCCTCCTGTATAGTTGACACATAAAATGACTTTAATTCTGTTTCTTTTACCTAGCATTACTTGCGTTTTTTTTTATTTTCATTAACCTTAGTATAAAAAACTGTAATTATGTAATAATCACAATACAATTAAATATTACCTTATACAAATTAAAATAAGTTAAATTAAGGTAATCAGTTAATTTATTATGTTCTAGGGAAATTCATCATGTTTTACAATAGGGGGAGGTTCGAGAAATAGCTATTTGCGTTACAGGGACAAAAACGGTTTAATTAAAAAATGGACTTACCCAGAACTTGAAAAAAATTCTCATCCAGTCTTATCGTGCTGCTTAGTAGATAATCGGTGCCCTCTAATTCATTATCGGAAACGAAAATTTCACCTGGACTTGAAGAATAATATGAAGAAGTCGGCATATTGTATATTTTTTTATGTCGTTTTGCTGTATTTTATTAGCAAACTTTAGCTTGAAAGTAAACTGTGTATATTTAGGCAAAGTATACCTTAAATTACTTATTAATACTAAATGTAACCAAATCTTAAATGTATTCGATTAATATAGTAATCATTCAAAATATAAAATTTAACATTTTAACTAATTCTTAATATTTAGTATCTTAAGTAGAGGGGGAAAATCTCAAGCAAATAGCATGTATTTGTCTATAAGTTATTTGCTTTTCTATCTTAAACAACAAACACAAATTGTGATACCCTATCCGGGTTTTTATTTTTAAACAAAATTAACAAACCTGCACTTAAAGGTGAATGTTGCGAAGCATAGAAACTGTGGTTATGTAATGTTGGTTGCCTAAAATCAACAAAAAACAGCACTTTCTAGTTTCTGGTCATTGCTCAGTGGCTTTATTAGAGTTAATTTTAATTAAAATTGTGCTTACCAGGAACATAAATAAACAAAGCACAAGTTGACATCAATAAGCGTTTAAATACAGAATTTTGGAAATTTAAAATGCAAAAAAAACAGTGCTTCCAAATTGCCAAAATTCTGTATTTAAACGCTTATTGATGGACCTTTAGAATATGTCAACTTGTGCTTTGTTTATTTAGGTTGCTGGCAAGCACAATTTTTAATTAAAATAAACTCTTATAAACTATCACTGAGCAATGACCAGAAAGTGCTGTTTTTTGTTGATTTTAGGCAACCAACATTACATAACCAAAGTTTCTATGCTTCGCGACATTCTCCTTTCAGAATTATTGCAAATTAAAAATTGCTGAAAAAAAAATTTGTCTTTGAATTGACAAGATACAATTCTTTTTCGATTATTTAATCAAATTAATTTTAACATTTTCTCTACTACAATGTAAGGTTTATTTATATATTGACTTTTCTGTAAAAGGTATATTAAGATAATATAGCTCAAAACAAAAATAATTTGAATACACGAGTCGTTTTTTTTTTCATTAGCAGACAGCATGCCATTTAAAATGTTTATTATTAAGTATTATATCTTCAATAATTTTAAATTTAAATAAAAGAAAGCTAGATATAAGCAGAACAACATAAATGAAAGAAATTATATTTACCCAAAATTTATGCAGTTTGAGATTACATTATAATTTTTCAAATTTTTGCATACATTACGTAATAAACAAAATTACAACAAACAAATATGTTTATTTATAGATTTTTATTTGTTTACATAGAAATAACAGCAGTTATTACTTAAAAAAAGTATTGAAAAAAAAAAAAGAAATTGCTTACTGAATAATTGACACAAAAAATACAAAATTGCAGATTTTTTATTTTCAATAACACATTACGTAAAATTAAAATTTAAAAACCTGTTTTTTCAATATTTTTTAACAAATTAAAAAAAAAATAAATGTAACTCCAATTGTCTTTATTTTGGATTATTGTTGACTTAACAATCACTCATTTAACATGTTATTAAAATAGATAACAGAGGTCAGCTGGTGACCTCTAATCTTCTTGAGACATTTTTGTACACTGACTAATGTTATAAAACATTTAGGTAAAAAATTTTACCACAGACTTTTGAAAAATTTCCACTGTTTTGTCTTTAAAAACACTTTGTAGTTGGAAATTATTAATCAAGATATTTAAGAGGAATGCGCGTCCTTTTTTTATCTTATTTAAAGTTGATTAATTGGTATTTTTTTTATTGTAAAAAAAAACATTCCTTTTAAATTGTATGTACGAATTTTTTTTATATAAAAGAAAGCTAACAGAATTTTTATAAAGTGTAGGTACAAAAATTGAAAAATAAGATGTATTTAAAAAATGGTCGAATAATATTTGCAATAAATTAAATGCACAAATACATTCTTATCAATCTACTTTAATAATTAAAAAAAAAAACAAAGAAAAGAATTTGCTTACTAAGATGGATGCAATAAATATCTTATTAATTAATTATTGTTCCCAAAATGATTATCTAATTTTAACGAAAAACAAAATTAAATCGGTGTACCTTTTTATTTTGCAAACTTTGAAGTTTTACACGCCCATTTTGCAAACAGGGTATGTCCCGAATAAAAATAGAAACTGTGGTTATGTAATGTTGGTTGTCTAAAATCAACAAAAAACAGCACTTTCTGGTCATTGCTTAGTAGGTTTATAGGAGTTAATTTTAATTAAAAAATTGTGCTTACCAGCAACATAAATAAACAAAGCACAAGTTGACATATTCGAAAGGTCCATCAATAAACGTTTAAATTCAGAATTTTGGCAATTTAAAATGCAAAAAAAGTGCTTCTAAATTGCCAAAATTCTGTATTTAAACGCTTATTAATGGACCTTTAGAATATGTCAACTTGTGCTTTGTTCATTTATGTTGCTGGTAAGCACAATTTTTAATTAAAATTAACTCTTATAAACCCACTGAGCAATGACCAGAAAGTGATGATTTTTTGTTGATTTTAGGCAACCAACATTACATAACCACAGTAACTATGCTTCGCGACATTCTACGTAAAAAAAAGTCCGATTTTAATAAAACATTAGTCAGAATTAAAGCAGTGTTTATTGGACCTTAAGATAAATGAATTTAGTTATAAATTAATTTATTCTTAAAAAAATAAAATTAGGCTAAAAAGAATATAAGTAAGCCTAAAACAAAATAGATTATGCCCCATCTCCAGTTTGTTTTTTAACCATGCCCTCTTTTTGCTTTTTCGCTTTTTTGGAAGTGGCTTCAAGATCGATAGGCGCGGGTTTGACAAATGGAATTTCGTTCCGATACACCTCGGGAAGGAAAGGTTTAAGTATTTCAGGTATTTTTACTCCTGTTTCGGTTTGATGCACTTCCAAAATAGCGCAAATAACTCTTGTGGTAGCGCACATTGTCGCGTTTAACATATGAACGAAATCGACTTTTTCATTCATTTTTTTGGTTTGTCCATACCGGACCTGTAAACGTCTAGCTTGGTATTCTAGACAGTTACTACACGAAACTAGTTCCCTAAAAGCGGAAGAACCAGGAAACCAAGCTTCTAAATCGAGTTTTTTAGCGGCCGCGTGATTAAGAGCGCCCGAAACTATATTTACGATTCTGTATGGAATTTCAAAAGATTGGTAAAATTCCTCAGCGTTTGTGATCATTTCGTCCATCATTTCCCATGATTTGTTGTCAAAAGGAGATGTTAAACAAAATTGCTCAACCTGTAACCCAAAAACAAATGGGATGCGTCAGTAAACGGTTCAGAAGACACTCTTTTCAAAATTTGATTTTTTTGAATTTTTGAGTTATAAAACTAATATTTTATGTGATATTTTTTGAAGTTTTAACCCAATATATTATTATTTATAAGAAACTTAACTTTTTTTTAATTCATTAAAAAAATTAATTTTTTATATTTGCGTTCTATAATAAGCACATTATGAAACCCGAAATTTGGTTTTTTAAAGTTTCTGAATTGCTTCATTATTAAACCCAAAATTTTATTTTATTGGTTGGTTTTCCTGATGCAAAAAGATAAATTCTTTTCTTGCAAGGTACTTTTTATTAACAAATTTTACTATTATAATCAATCGGGGGACATATTTTTTTTGTAGAGGGAATAACTAGAAGAATTGGAGAAACGATATCAATGGTTACATTTTCTCAAAAACGCCTATTCATTCAGTATTAAATGAGTAAAGTTTCCAAATGCCATTATTCAATATGTCTAACTTGAATTTATTTTTTACTTCAAAATGTCAATGTTATGCTATAAAGTTGGTCATAAAAACAAAATTTCATCTTAAGTTTTTAATTCAAATTAAAAATGCTTTTTTATTAATTGAATGAAGCAAATATAAAAAATAGTATAAAAAAACTCGTTTTATAAGGCGTTTTTTATCACTTGTCCATTGGAAAACTCGCCGCTGCGCGGCTCTTTTTCCAAACCTGGACGCGTGCTAAAAAACGATCCTTATAAAACTCTATGTTTTAATATACTATTATTTAAGACTAGATGACTGCGCTCGCTACGTCATTTAGCGGGTCAGTGGACTGGGTTCGAGAGATTTTAGGTGCACTTTTTGGGTTTTTTTTTGGTAATTTTGGAGTTTTTTGGATTTTTATTTGGTTTTTGTGATTCACTCGAATGCTACATTTTTCATTTTTTTGGCGGATTTAAAAAAAAGGGGCCGTCCTACGGAGCAGACAACACTTTCTTATTTTTTTTTCATTAAAAAAATGATTTTATTTAAAACAAAAAAGTTAAATTCTAATTTTTTTGCATACCCATGAGTGTATCTGTCTATTTATTTGACCTCTATTTACCCTTCAAAAAGATGCACTAGTTTCTGTAAAGTAAATGTTACCTTTTCGAATTGATGGACCCTAAAAATGCCTCTGGTGTCTCGTCCATGGGATCCTACTTCTTGTCGGAAACAAGTCGAGATTCCGGCGTATTTGATCGGTAAAGTAGATTCCGGTAACCACTCGTCTCTATGATAAGCGGCAATTGGTTGTTCCGAAGTTGCGATTAAATATTTTTCCTCGACCTCTTTATCGTCTGATTTTTCACTTCCTTTTCCGACTACTTTGTAAAGCTCATCGTCAAATTGAGATAATTGAGCTACTTCTTGCATAACCTAAAAAAAACCCAACCGTTTAATTGAAAAAATTTATTATTTTCTTTTTAAAGCATTTAAATAAAAGGTTTTTTCTTAAAAAAAAAATTACATTAATTTATTACACTAATTAAAAGCTGTGAAAAACAAATCAGCAATTGGTTTTTTTCCAAGTGCTTTGGTTTTTTTGCTAGAGCTTTTTCAAAGTTGGCAAAATTTCAAAAAAGCTCAGCAAAAAAATTTTTTGCCTCCAATTTTAATGAAACTTATTTTGTACACTACTTTTTCGCTGTAAAACACAAAAATGCATTTAATTTTTTTGTAAAAAAATCATTCCGGCAAATAGGGGGCACTTTAAAAAATTACCTCTTTTCTCATGAAAAAAGGGGTGTACAAAGGAGTGTACCCCTTTTTGTTTAAATTCTGGAGCGAAAGTTGAATCAGGGCTTGTTCCAGAAAAACAGCAGCCCCTTTTAGGTAGTACCCTCGCCCCCCTGAAACGACAGCCCCCCTTTCACCGTCCATACCTTAAAAACACAAAAAATCAAAAAAAATTAAAAAGGGGGCCTCAAATTTTTTATTTATAAAGCTTACCATCAATCATATGAATTAAATCGACATGGGAATATTTCTTTTTGGCGGCACAGTCCCCAAAAGTCCTCTCAACTTTATTTAAGTCTTCGTCATTACTCACTGGTACTGATTCGTGTAAATGGTTGCCTACTTCTCTTAAGGCTACGTTTCGGGCTTTTTCAGCCTCAAGTAAATCGTTTTCGTTCTTAACTACAGCTTCATCGATTAAAGTACGTACTTTCTTAATCTGGTTCACCGTTAGAGGCTTTAATAACTCCCCAGTTAGGTTTTCTAACTCTTTTACCACATTTTGGGGTACTGCTTCATTAGCGTCTCCTTGTGGCTCTTTTTTCTTCATTTTCTCACCTATTTCCTTGCTGCAGACATTCTTTAACTTGTTCCAGTTGTCGGCTTTGTGCCGTAATTGCCTCCATGTGGAATCTTCACGAATAACTGTTTCAACTAAAGCAACGTCTTTAAAGCGTTTGGTTTGGTTTTCTTTGACTTTTTCTGGGTTTCCACCCTTATCAGTACGGAAAAGATCCAAATCCAACACCATATTGTATTGTTTTCTGTTACTTTCGGCAGAAAACGCAAAATTGTGCAAGAGATGCTGATGTGACACTTCGAAATTTGTAGGTTAAGTTAGAACCGGTTGTTTGGGGGATTTGAGGCAGTTTTGAGCGCGCAACCGGATTTAATCCGGTTGAAACTGGGGTCTTATTGAAAAACAACCGCTCAACGAACCTTAAGCCACTTTCTTAACGTAAAATTGTGATGTAGTGTTGTTTGTTTACGCTTTTTTTAGGTTTACGACGCGTTTTCAAGGCCTAAATAGCATAAAAAGCAGTCCAAAATGCCTAGGGAACGCTACAGAGACAGGTAAAGCTACAATTTCCTTGCTAAAACATCTTTAAACAGCATAACAGCGCACAAAATCACAAACGCTACTAAACGTTTTGGTTGCTTTCAGGTCGATTTCTCCTCGTAAAGACAAATCCAGGCATGAATCTCGCTACAGTAGCTCCAGCCGAAGACACGACGAGTCTTCGTCACGTTCTTCACGCCCAGGAACCTCTAAAAAACCTCAAAATAGCGAAAGAAGTACTAGAAGCTCGAAACGTAGCAGCAAATCGCGTAAAAAACGCCATTCTAGCTCAAGTAGCAGCAGTGGAAGCGATTCCAGCTCAGGCAGCAGCTCAGACACTTCAATTAAGTTGCTGAAACGCCTGGAAGAAGAACGCAAAAAGACCCTAGAGGTAAAAAAACGCCAAAAAGAGCAGTTAAAGGCTAGCGAGACCCCAGAAGAAAAGCGTCTAAGGAGGCTGTTGAAGAAACAACAGAAGGAAGTGAAACAAAAGCAACGCATGGGGTGGGATAACGAGTATTTCCACTATACAAACGCGGATAATCCGTTTGGTGATGGCGACTTACTTACAACGTTTGTTTGGAATAAAAAACTCGCTAAAGACGGTCTAACAGGAGCAACAAATGAAGAATTAGAGCTTAGGAACAGGATAAAACAAGAGGAAAACAAGAGAGAGTTAGAAAAGGTCAAAAAACGAAGGTTAGAACGAGAAAATGAACGCCAGAAACGTGAGGACGAAACGGCTTTTTTGCAAAGAAGTAAAGAAGCTACACAATTTGAAGAGTGGGAGCGGCAAGAGGATCAATTTCATTTAGAACAGGCTAGATTAAGGTCGCATATCAGAATTCAAGACGGTCGAGGTAAGTCAAATTTAAAAAATGGCGAATATTTGTACCTTTACCCCAAAATTCCGTTTAATTTGAGAAAAAAACAGATTTACCTCAAATTGTGCTATTATACAAATTAAAAGTCGTACAATACATATCTGCAATCAAATTTTTTTAGCTAGAGCTTTTTAAAGTTGTCCGAATTTTCAAAAATGCCCCCCAAAAAATTTGTTGTCTCTGATTTTATTAAAGCTTGTTTATACCTTGCTTTTTTGATGTAGAATACAAATCTGCATTTTGATTTTTGCCTAAATATTTTCCTAAAAAATTACAGCGTTTAAAAAAAAAATCAGTGTCGCGTTTGAAGTTGCCTTTAAAGGCCCATAGGACTAAAACTAAAAGCGTTACAAATATTTAAGTGCCAGATTCGGTTTCAGCAGCTTGTTTTACATAAGCATACGAGTTTTTAGTTATGGCAAAAATTATTTGTGGTCGTGACAATAAAAAAACTGAAAATTGCCTTAGAAAAAATAAGACAAATTTAAAAAAAAATTATAAATTTTCAAAAAAATTATTTGTTCAGAAGGTGTGTTTTTATACTAATTAAAAAGATTTGAAAATTAATCTGCAAACGGTTTTTTTACAAGTGCTTTCGTTTTTTTGCTAGAGCACATTTTCAATAAAAATAAAATAAATTTTAAGGGGCCTTATATTTTGGAAATGGGGCACACTACGGAAACCACTTTTGGAAAATACGTTTAAGACATGTTTAACTAAAATACCTTTAAAACAAAGTAGCGCCAATACGATGGTATTCTATGATATCCTTTGTTTAACTATTTATCAAGTAAAGTCCTATTTGGTTTAACCATTGTTTAACATTAACTTATTCTATGACTTTTTGCCCATTTCACAGGAAGGTCTAAAATTCAAAAAGTATTATTATCTGTGGTTAAAAATAGATTTTTGATATTGTGGCATTTAAAACCGAAATAAAATTGTCAAAATGACAAAATGTAAGTTTCTGGCCATACTGTAAAGTGGGCAAAAGGTGTCAACCAATCAAAAGCTGCCTAGTATCGGCGTATCTTTTTATTAAGCATCTTTAGTTTAACTTGCCTTATACAAAATTTTGTAGCTTTAAGTTGACTAAAACGATTTTTATACACAATACAAAAGTATAGTGCAAAAAAAAAAATTTTAAAAATTTAATTTTTTTTGGGGCCCTATATGTTTTAAAAATGGGGCACGATACGGAAACCACCTTCCGTAAATACGTTTAAGACATGTTTAACTTGCAATATGCAAAATTATATAGCTTTAAGTTGACTAAAACAATTTTTATACACAATACAAAAGTATACCTCCAAACAAAATACTTTAAAAAAATATAAATTTTTTTTGGGGCCCTATGTTTTAAAAATGGGGCACGCTACAAAAACCATATTTGGCACAAACGTTTAACACATATTCAACTTCCAATATGCAAAATTCTAAAGCTCTAAGTTAAGGTACACGATTTTTATACACTAAACAAAAGTAAGATTTAAAAAAACTCCAAAAAATCTAATTTTTTTTTTCACAGCCAAACCTATCGATTTACTCGCAAAATACATAAACGCTGAGGAAGAGGTAGACGCAGTTGAAATGCACGAACCTTACACATACTTAAACGGTTTAAACATCCAAGATTTGGAAGATCTAGTTGAAGATATAAAAGTTTACAAAGAATTAGAGCACGGTAGAAACTTAGACTATTGGCACGATATAACAGTTATTGTCGAAGACGAACTACAAAAACTACGAAAATTGGAAAAGCAGGATTTGGATTCTGGTTTAAATAGAAGAGAAGGAATACATCAAGCTGTTGCTTCCGATGTTGCCAATGTTTTTAAGGGAAAAACAGCCAAACAATTAGAAGCCTTGCAAACCCAAATTGAGACTAAAATAAATTCAAAATCAGATGGAATTGATATTGGTTATTGGGAATCTTTACTATCGCAACTTAAAGGTGAGTAATATTTGGTTAATTCTTTTAGGTCCCCCTTTATTTTTTGTAAGGTATTTTCTTGAATATTTTAAAGGGACAAGTGCTAAAAAACACCTTATAAAACAACTTTTTTATATTTGCTTCATTTAATTTATTAAAATGCATTTTTAACTTGAATTAAAACCTTTACTTAAAATTTTATTTGTATTGGATTGGCAACATTGACTTTAGTAAAAAGCAAATTTAGGTCAGATATATTAAATAATGACATTTCTAAACTTAACTCGCTTAATACTGAATGAATAGGCGTTTTTAAGAAAATGTAGCCGTTGATATCGTTTCTCCAATTCTTCTAGTTATTCTCTTTAGTCTCTACAAAAAAACTATGTCCCCCGATAGTTTATAATAGTAAAATTTGTAATTAAGGTACCTTGCAAGAGAATTCATCTTTTTGCATCTGGAAAACCAACCTAATAAAGTAAAATTTTGGGTTTAATAATGAAGCAAGTCAGTAATTTTAAAAAACGAAATTTCGGGTTTCATAATGTGCTTATTATAAAAGGCAAATATAAAAATTTAAAAATACATTTTTGCTGGTAGATGGGTTCAATAAGAAACTTTCTACATTCCATTTTTTGTATTTTTTTAGCTCATATGGCAAGGGCGCGATTAAGGGACCGTCATCAGGATAATTTGCGTAAAAAACTCCAGGTTTTAAAAGCAGAACAAGCGGTAACTTTACCTTCAACATCTTTAAATGAAGAACAGTCTATAAAAACTGAAGAAGATTTCCCAGGTCCCAGTACCTCTCAACAAGGGGTGGAATTTACCCCTAGCGATAATGACGAGTACGTACCTTTAAACGTTAAGAAAAATAGTATATTTACCTCAAATTTCACACATTTTGTAAACGAGGTAAATATACTACTTTTTTTATTTTAATTTTTATTTCAGAGACGAAACTGAAGCGAATTCAATGTTAAACGATTGCTTTATCGCATACGAAAATGGCGGTTATAGTCCAAAATACCTGAATTCAGACAATTTGGAACCTGGAACCATTGTAGTTACCATAGAAGATGATGATAAAAGACTTGAATTTGCAAGAAATGGCAAATTAAATAGGGTACCTTTGATATTTTTATTGCAACTACAGTTTTACATAAGTTCGCCTCGTTTTACTATTTTCACATGCACGCAAAATATGCACTTCTTTTAAAATCAAAAACAAACATTATATTTCAAGGTCATTTTAATCATGAGATGACCTTGAACTTTTAAACCTTGTGAAAATTGTTTAATTAACATTTTTTTTAATATTATGTGTTTTTTTTAACTTTAAACTGTTTTTTAGCTTGAAAAACAGGATCAAAAAGTCGATGCATCTCTTATTAAGGAGGCGCGTCGAAATATGGGCGAAGACGAAGCCCAATTTTCGGTCGAAACAAATTTGGAGCCTCAAGCATATTTATGGTCTGATAAATACAGACCAAGAAAACCACGATATTTTAACAGAGTTCACACAGGATTTGAATGGAATAAATATAACCAGACTCATTACGATATGGACAACCCCCCACCTAAAATTGTGCAAGGGTACAAGTTTAATATTTTTTATCCTGATTTGATCGATAAACAAATAACTCCTGAATATTTCTTGGTAAGTTTAATAAAAATATTACAATTTATAAAAAAAACGTGTTCCTCACATCCCTCCCTCTAAAACTTTGGTAGGTCAAACTTGTTTTATATCCTTCTTTTTATGCTCCAAAATTCAAATCTGCATTTCGTTTTTTTTCTAATATTTCTTTTTACCAAATAACATAACTTAAAAAATCGCATTAAGAGTTTTTTAAAGTCCTAAAAAACTCTTTATAAAACGAGTTTTTTATACTTTTTTTTATATTTGCTTCATTTAATTTATTAAAAAACATTTTCAATTTAAATTAAAAACTTAACTTAAAATTTTATTCTTATTATACTCTTCGCAAGACTAGGTCCGAAGAGTATATTGCAATCGATCAGAAAATCCTAAAATCGTCAATTTTCGTCGTAGAGCAAAAATTTTTGCAGATTCGTGCGTTTCATGACTTTTTAAGATTTTCATTTTTTGTCCGTCCGTCTGTCTGTCGGTCACGTTTCTTGTGGTCACTCTATCTCAAAAACCAAAAGCGATATCAAACTCAATTTTTCAGGAAAAATCCACCTCTATAAGAGGAAGAACCCTATTGTTTTTGGCAAGAATCTGAAAACTACAAAGCCCCCTTTTGTGCCCCCCAAATGAAAAAAAAATCGTAGCTCAACTATTATTAAGTTTACAAAAAAAATTATTCGACATAAAACATAGGAAATTTAATTCTTTACAAAAAAGTATTCGTAAGTTTTTTTTGTCCGACCCCCCAATTACCCCTCAGTTCAAAAAAACCCTTTATCTCCGTTATTATTCAATCTACAGAAAAAATATTTTTTACAAAATTAAAGAAAATTTAATTTTCTATTAAAAATGTTGATTTATTATTTGTTAAGTTAACTAGTAAGGTTAAAAAAACAATAAAATAAACTATTTCAGTAGCAAAAAACTTCTAAGTCTGAATGGTGTCACGCGTCATTCAAGTAGGCCATGCCAAAAATATTTTAAACTAAGAAACAAAAGCAGCTGTCAGAACAAATAACCTCAAATATGTTAAACGTCAGAACTGACGTTTATCTTCTCCGTTAACGAAATTTTTCGTGTTTTCTGTTAATAGTTTGCACTCTTCGCAGAATAAAAAAAAAAGTTTCATTAAAAAAAACAACTATTATCCCATAATAGTTTTCTTGCGAAGAGTATAGTATAGAATGTGTAGCAATTATATAAAATGTTGATTTAGCTTTGATTTAAAAAATATAAAATTACACTTCTACCGAATCCGAATTCTACTCGAGCTACTCATTTGCGAAGAGTAACTTTTACGCGTTTCGACTTCTACCCGTTTCGATTTCTACCCATTCTAGTTTTATTGGCAACATTGACATTTTGAAGTAAAAAGTAAATTTACGTCAGACATATTGAGTAATGACATTTGTAAACTTTACTCACTTAATACTGAATGAATAGGCGTTTTTGAGAAAATATAACCATTGATATCGATTCTCCAATTCTTCTTGTTATTCTCTTTAGTCTCTACAAAAAAACTATGTCCCCCGATAATTTATAATAAGAAAATTAGTAAATAAAAAGTAGCTTGCAAGGAAAGAATTCATCTTTTTGCATCTGGAAAACCAACCTAATAAAATAAATTTTGGGTTTATTACTGAAGCAATTCAGCAATCTTAAAAAAACAAATTTCGGGTTTCATAATGTGCTTATTATAAAACGCAAATGTTTTTTTTTGCAGACAGCTTGTCCAGAAAATCGTGAATTCGCAATTTTAAGATTTCACGCTGGGCCCCCTTATGAAGACATCGCTTTTAAAATTGTAAATCGTGAATGGGAATATTCTTATAAACGAGGTTTTAGATGTCAATTTCATAACAATATCTTTCAGCTTTGGTTTCATTTTAAAAGATATCGTTACAGACGTTAGTTTAATTTTTATATGTATTTTTATTCAAATTGTATGTTATAAAAATAATAAACAATATTATTTAAAATCGATTTGTATGCTTTTCCTTTTAAAGAATTTATAGTGGGCGTTTCAAGAACACTTTATATTTATTTGTTTCTTTGGTTAGAATAAACGTCATATTAAATTACGACAAATATTAGGACATTTTATTTTTCTGAAAAAAAATGCCCCCCATTGTAAATTGTTACATTTGTGGTCGAAAATTTGGGGACCATTCGATAAACATCCACGAAAAACAGTGCCTCAAAAAGTGGCATTTAGTAAATGATAATTTACCAGCCAGTGAAAGGGGCCCTGTCCCCCAAAAAAACAGTAAGTTTCTAATATTTTTATTTAATTTTTCAAAATTTTTGTAATTTTATTTTTAAATGTCAGGTTTTAATTCTTTAAAAGAACAAGAACTAACAGTTCAACAAATAGCGGGGCCTCAGGCCTCAAACAGTAACAGCGTCGAGCAGCAAGGGGCCCCCCAAAAAGCCCCCTTATTTCAATGTTACTTATGCGGAAAACTTTTTTCTGTTCATTCAATTTATGTTCATGAACCGCAATGTTTGGAAGTATGGACGGCTGAAAATAATAAATTGCCCCCACATAAACGAAAGCGTGTGCCCCCCAAAGAAGATGTCAAATTTACACGTAAGTGGCCCCATTATTAAAAAAAAAACAAAAGGTGTAGCGCCAATTTTGGGATATCTGTACAACAGAGATTAATAATATTTTTTGTGTATTTTTCTTTTGGGCATTTTTTTTTTGTAGCCTCTGGAAATGTAGATTTTAAGGGGACGATGCAAAGAGTATGGGAAAATCATTTAAATGAATTAATACCTTGTACAAAATGTGGTCGGACATTTTTTCCAGACCGGATTGAAAAACATGAACAAATGTGTAACGGACTTCGGCTAAAAATAAAAAAATAAACTGAGAAATGATATTTTATACAATTTTTAAGATTTACAAAATAAAATGCATACGAAATAGTTTTTATGTAATTTCATAATAATACAATGGATTTTAATTATAAAACAAAATACCCTATAGTTTTGTTTTTAATTTGAATACATTAAAAACCTAAAAATCAACAAAGAGTCACCTTTCTCATATCATAAAAAATGTCGATAAACAAAATCGTTAAAAAAAAACCGCCGATTAAGCAAATTGATTATTGTCAGGCTTGCAAATTTATTTTTATTTAATATTTACCTGGTCTAAAAATTAAAAATGTTGGCCATTATTTTGTTTATGTGTGTTTTTTTAAATGTTAGTTGTATTAATGGTAAGTTATAGTGACTTTTTGGGGCAGTGTTAATATAATAAGTGAATGTTTTTTTTTATAGAAAATGATTACAATTTGTTGCCAAATAAATTTTATATTGATAACTATTACCAATGTATAGGGGATGATAAAATATTCTGCAAAGTGAAAATTAAAGTATTAACCCCACCGAAAAATACATCAAATGTTTTGTGGACTATCATACAGGTAAAAAATATTTTTAGAGTTTTTTATTTGTTAAAAAATGTTCGTAAAAAAATGCACTTTATGTTTTGAAATAAAATTAAAACATTTAGTAGGTAGGGGGATTATTAAGACAAAATTTAGCAAAGAAAGTTCCTAAAAAAAGTGCACTAGGACGTTTTTTTTATCCAGTTAAAAAAAAGACAAATTTTGCTTACAAATAAAATATACCAAAATTCTAAAAAAAATGTTTCTTTCTTCGCCTTTAATAAAACCTAATAGATTGCTTTTATGCTGTAAAATACTAACCTGCTTTTGGCTTTTTTTCTGCAACTAGAACATTAAAAAAAATCAAGTGTCGCGTTTGAAGCTGCCTTTAAAAGCTCATAGCAATAAAACTAAAAGTGCAACAAATGTTTAAGTGACAGATTTGGATTCAGTAGCTCTTTTTACATAACCATGCAAGTTTTTATTTATGGCAAACAATTTTTGTGACCGTAGCAATAAAAAAACTAAAAATATTCTTAAAAATGGCCATTTTTTTTAAATTGATTTTTTTTTTTGAATTTTTAGGACACAAAAAAGGACATACGTTTCTACGACCATGAAATTCTTAACTATGGATTATGCCTTAGCAAAAATATTAAGAAAAACAATATTTTACAACAGCTTGAAAAAAGTGGTCTAAAATCCGATCTCTTATTTTCAGAAATAAATGAAATTATTTGCGATTCTCCTGGAAGAAATGTGTCAAATTTTGATTTAATATGTTTGGGAATAGCTATTGTTTACCTAGTTTTTATTTTTTATATTTTGTACAGCGACATTGTGCAAAAAAAAGACTCCCAAAATAATATTCTTGAGCCTAAAGGTAAGTCATTTGCTCTAGAGTCTGTATAATAGGAAAGCTAGGACACTATTTTTTTTTAAAATAAAATCTCTAAAATTCAACAAATTCTTAAATAATGCTTGTCATATTTAATTCTTTTTTATTTTATTCCAGGAAACCAATACTTAAAATGCTTTTCATTACTTCAAAATGTCCAAGATTTAAGAAACCCTATCAACAATGAAGATTATCAAAATTTAAAGCCTATTCAAGGAATTCGAACCTTAAATATGATGTTAATTATTTGCTGCCACACATCTATTGGGTTTTTAGGAATTTACGTTTCGAATACACGTTATCTTGAAGATGTAAGATTATAGTATATTTACCTCGGTTTTTATGCTTCACAAACGAAAAAAAATTGTGAAATGTGCTTAGAGTAAATAAAAACATTTTTTACCCTGTCCTGTTAAGTATTTTTTACTGATAAATTTTTTTTTAGCTCTACTTAAATATTTTCAAACATAGTTTACTAAATTTTTTTTTATTCCTGGTCCAAACAAATTTTATAATTTCGGCATGGCTTCTGTCACTACAAATGCACAATTTAAAAGCCAAAAAGGGTCACCTAGATTTGTTGGACTTGTTTTTCATAATTTTAAACCGTTTCTTGAGGTAAATATACTATTTTTATTTCTTGAAAAAAATTCCATTTTTTTTTATTTTTTTAGGCTCTTGTCCGCTTTACTAGTGATTGTATTTATCCACCAAAATATTATGTTGGCTAGAATGTTTGATGGGCCTCATAAAGAATTAGTTTTGGATGAAATTTCGCGGTGTCAAAAAAATTGGTGGTTGAATTTATTATTTTTGAATAATTTGTTTAATAACGATGAAATGGTAAGAAAAAAAATAAAAATGTCTGCGTTTTTGCACCATAAGGCCCCCCTATTTTTAAAAGCTTTTATTTAACTCGCAATGTATGTATGTATGTATGTATGTATGTATGTATGTGTTTGTGTAGTACAAATCTTGCAACTCGATTTTGAAACACTTACGCTTGACCAATTTTTCTGAAATTTTGTATACATGTGGAAGTGCGGTGACAATGCAAAATGGTAACTTTTTTAGTCCTAAAAACTTAATATGGCGTCCACAACAAAATGGCGGATGACTTTTTTCTAAACAATTCTCACGATATGGGTATCAAATGAAAGCTTATGACCGGTAGTATACAGTAAAATATATGACATAATTCAAAATCCAATATGGCGCCCAACAAAATGGCTAATTAGCTTTTTCTTAACTATTTTGCCGATATGGGTATCAAATGAAAGGTTATGACTTGTAGAATACAGTAAAATATATGACATAATCCAAAATCCAATATGGCGCCCAACAAAATGGCAAATTAGCTTTTTCTTAACTATTTTGCCGATATGGGTATCAAATGAAAGGTTATGACTTGTAGAATACAGTAAAATATATGACATAATTCAAAATCCAATATGGCGCCCAACAAAATGGCAAATTAGCTTTTTCTTAACTATTTTGCCGATATGGGTATCAAATGAAAGGTTATGACTTGTAGAATACAGTAAAATATATGACATAATTCAAAATTCAATATGGCGCCCAAAAAAATGGCTAATTAGCTTTTTCTTTACTATTTTGCCGATATGGGTATCAAATGAAAGGTAATGACAAGTAGGATATAGTAAGATATGTGACAATTCAAAATCCAATATGGCGCCCTAAAAAAAATGGCGGATTCTCTTTTTTTAACTATTTTGCCAATATGGGTATCAAATAAAAGGTTATAGCAATGACATACTAAATAAAATGATTAAAAAACATCTACAGTAAAAACTAAAAAATGTAAAATAAATTAATGTAAAAAAATTTTAAGAAAAAGCTTTTATTTAAATGCCCTAAAAAGAAAAAAATAAATTTTTTCAATTAAATTAAACCCATTAATTTGTCACAATATACACTTTTTATGATATAAAAGCTTGTCGCGAAATTTACTATTGCAATTAATAAAAAGAATACAATACTTATACCATTTACCAATTTTTAATTTAAGTGGTTCTGAAAAAAGAAAAAAATGTATGTATTTTACAAAATAAATCTACATAAATGCAGAATCTCGCGACAAGCTTTTATATCATAAAAAGTGTATATTGTGACAAATTAATGGGTTTAATTTAATTGAAAAAATTTATTTTTTTCTTTTTAGGGCATTTAAATAAAAGCTTTTTCTTAAAATTTTTTTACATTAATTTATTTAAAATATTTTTATAATTGAACAGGATTTTTTTTACATACAAGAAATATTTTATTATTTTTTAAATTGGCAAAAACTGCATATTTAGATAAGGGGGCATTTGGGGGGCTATAAAACCGTATCCCCCCTGTTTTTTTAAGACATTTTTTTTGTAGTGCAACCCGGCAACATGGTATGTAGCAGCTGATACACAAATGTACATAATTTCGTCTATTTTTTTGTATTTTTCAATTAAATTTAATGTAAAATTATGGAAAATTACGTTGCCTTTTGGAATTTTGCTTTTTGTAGTTCATTTTTTGGTTTTATTGCCAGCGAAATATGATGGACTTTTGAAAATTAAACCTACGTAAGATAATTTGCACAAAAAATAATTATTTTAAGTTTTTTTTCCAAAATAATTGAGTAAATTTTGAAATTTTTTTTCCATTTTTTTTAATGAATTTTTTTTTACAATGTTTTTTTTGTAGAATTGTACCAGATTCAGCGTTTAAAGGTCCAGAATTTACTTTTTCGTACGCATCGACAATCAGTAATTTTATAACTTATTTATTGGGGCTCCATTTTGGAAGCGTTTATTTTTGGAAAAAACGCTCCCCTAGCATCATAAACTGGGTACGTTTTATTACGTTTTAAGCAATTTCGCTCAAAAAGAACATGACACAAATAGCATTGCTAAAAACTCAAACCGATTTTGCAATGCTATTTTTGCCCATGTCCCAATTTTTTTTTTTTACAGAAAATTAAAAAACCGCTCTACATTTCAACGTTAATAATTTCATCAACAGCGGTTCTGTTAAGCGTTTTTGAGTATTCAAAAATAGGCCGGATTTTTGTGGCCGTTTCCGTGAGGCCGATTTTTGCTTTTGGAGTTGGGGCCTTTTTGCTCATTATGTCTTCGGATAAAAATGGTATTTTTTGTGTTTTTAAATGAGTAGAAAATAATATTTTCTTGTAGGTTTGGTAAGAAAATTTTGCGAGTCGAAAATTTTGGTAATTTTGGCCAATTTTTGTTATTCGGTTTATTTGACCAATTTTGGGTTGGTTTTGGGGTCTGGGCTGATGCAGACATCACTTGTTACTTTGTCAGATTTTAAATGTGTAAGTTATTAATTAATTACTTAAAAAAAATTTGAAGTTAAAAAAAATTTTTTTTTTTTTATTTTAGTTAAAAACGATGGGGCACGATATTTTCATCAGTTTTTTGGCTGGTGGGGCACTTTATTTGCTGGTGGAACAGCCCTTTAACCAATTACAAAAAATATTGCTTCTTAAATTAAAAAACCGGTTAAAAAAATTCGAAAATAAATAAATCTAAATAAATGTGTTTTTTAAATATTTTATTATTTTTAAGTTGTCACTTTGTTTTTGTTTAAATATACTTAATTTATTACAAAAAAACCATTGTTATTTCAGTTTTTTAACGGGGGTAGTATCTACAATATTGTTATTATTCATACATTTTTCATTTATTTTTTCGGCACTTTTATTTTTAAATAAATAAATTTGCACTCCCCCGAAAGGCATTTCGACCAATAAAGTTAATAACAATCCAATTAAACTTGACATAGCAACATCTGAACAACTTTCAAACACCTAAAAATAAAATAAAAACACAATTTCCAAAAAAAATGCATACACAAAAATAGTGTACAAAAAATGGCGCATAAACGCGATGGTACGTTGTTGGGGCATGCCTAGTGAGCCCCAAAAAATTGTTAAAATCTCAAGTATCCTCGGAGATATGAGGCCCCAAAGTTCGAAACTTTAAACACTTATATCTTGAAGATAACAGCACATATTAACGAAAAAAATGGCTAAATACAAAGGCACAATCTATCTAAAATTATTTAACCATTTGTTTATTTTTTAAATGGTCAAATAACATTTATATAATAAATTTAATTTTATAAAAGTTTATGTATTGAAGCTGACAACAATGTCCATATGATCAAAAGCAAAAATGTGAGCTCAAGAATCTAGATGAGTTTTTAAGATGTATTTTGCAAACTGTGCTGCTGAATTTATGCAACTTTGTTCGCATTCTTCTCCATGAATATAACAGATGGATTTTTTTTGGCAATTTTTTAGGGATCCCTGAGAATGCCTCAAGAGCGTACCATCGCGTTTATACGCTATTTTTGGACACCCTGTATTTACCACTGGTAAATTCTCCAAATAAATTGGGGACCTCCTGCTTCCAGCACGAATTTTTGTTATCATAATATTAACTAAAAAAGCAGAGTATCCTACTTTTCCTATTATTAACAATGGGTGCCATTCTAAAATCCATTTCATTATCCCTAAAAATAAAATTATTCATGGGAAGAACGATATTAATTTTGAAATAAATCGAACAATAAATAGGGGGTAGGAAGCACCCTTAAAGTTGAAAAAAAAATCATATTTTTGACTAATTTTAATTTTATAAAAAAAGTATTGTTCATGTATTTAAAGACTCTATTTTTATGTATCAAAATGCATTTTAAAATTTGTTATGTATTATACTTACATCCAATGTTTTGTGACATGCCAAAAATCATAAGTCCTAAAGAAAAACAGTATAAGGGCCGGCTTACACAAACCAAAAGGGTAACCCAAATAGGGTCGTGAACCCAATTTTTCGAAAGAATTAGTCCAGCTGTACCAAAAGCAACAGTTACAGCAGTAATAAAACCAAATATCCAAAAGAGGGTCACGCGAATCTAAAAAAAATGTTGTCTTAAAAAATACACAACGAAAAAAATGAGTTTTTTTTTTTTAAATTTTGCATCTAAAAATGAGTAAAAACAAAAATTAAAAAAATGGTATTTTACCTTTGTGTTAAAAAATTGTTTGTCCTTGTAAAAATAATAAAAATACCCCCACCCTAAGCCAATAATAAGGGCGGAACCACTATTATAAGGGGACATTAGTAAATGAAATTGGTCTGCATTGTTCATAACTTCGATTGTAAATAAAATTTGCCTACAAAAAACAAAAAAATAATTTTAGAAAATTCTTTGTACTAATTATACAGAGTGTCCCATAAATTGTCGCACCACCAGCTGTATGGAACGTTATTGGGGCACGTCTAAGAAAATTGTAAAAAAAATACACACTTGGAGATATAAGGCCCCAAAGTGCGAAACTTTAAACGACTTTAGCTTAAAAACAACAGCGCGTATTTACGAAAAAAATGGCCAAACACAAAGGCACAGTCTATCTTAAGACGGGCGTTTCAAGTTCATAAATGATGTTCTGTGCTCTCAAAAGTCATCTTCCTGAATGTCAGTTATTTTCGAAATTTTAACATAAACATTGATAGCATTTATTGGTGACAAAAATCATTTGTGGCTGTGACAAATAAAAAAGTGCGAATATTTGGACCCTTACCCCTTAGTTCAAAATGGGGTAAATTTAAAAAAAAATAGATTTACCTGAAACTGTGTTTTTACTTACTCTTTTGGGGCTTTTATTACTCCAATAAGATTATTGGAGTACACAAAATATCCTAATAGGGATAAATTTATGCAAAGGGCTGAGCCAAGAATAATGGCCACGTATTTTTTGTTTCTCCAAATTATGTAAAAAAGTCCCAAAGTTATTATGGTGTATAAGTTATCCACATTTAAATACCATGTCTGTTGCATACACTAAAAGAAAAATATAATTAATAAACATTTATTTCTCATATAAACCTACAGAGTGTCCAAAAAATGGACACCCTGTATTAACAACTTTAAAAGCACTAAAACTAAAAAAAATAAATACCGTTTCGTCTGCACGATAGGCAGTACTTATAAAAAACAAATTGGTCCACCATCTTTTTTTGCAATTTCTATATTCATGGCCTACAATTTCATCAAAAAAGGGGCCATTCGTAAAATGTCTTAACCAAGTACAGTGTACTAACAAAACAGCAATCAGACTGGGCCATATTCTGGAAATTAATTTTACTTGAAATGACGTGTAAAATAGTCTTAGAACTACTTTACCTAAACAATCTTCCGACATAAATGAGCCCTAGGCATTTTAGGGTAATTTCTTTACCATTAAAACCCGAACACATCTGATATGAAAAAAGCCACGCTGTAATTAATAAATACGTTTGCATTACAAAAGTTCCACTTGCAAAAAAAACTTCAGTTTGGGGACTTTCGATAAGCTACAATGAATACTCAATAATGAACAAAATTAGGTGACTAAATTCTCTCTAAAACTTACAACTGTTTCACTATGTCGTGTATTCACAGTGGCACCTACTAAGTAAATCAGAGTAGAATGCGACATTATAACAATCCAAGTGTTAAAAACCTTCATCCCATGCATACAATTCAATCTATTGGACTCTGGAGAACTTCCAATAGTTTTCAAACGCTCCCAGTTTGCCGCCAACGAGAAACAGCGCAGGATCGAGTTACCTGCAAAATAAAAGCGCATCAACGACGCCACGCCGCGTCACCCGCCATCTTGCACTCATCCAGCGCGCCCCAACTTACGCTTAGCATCACCTTCCGGGACTAGATACGTATCAACAATCGTAGCATACGCTATAAAAACCAAGTAGCAAGCCGCTGCAACCCTAAAAGCACACAAATAAACCAGATGTAAGGTTAAGTTAGAGTAACAGCGTACGCCACAAGTTTATCCGCAGTGTCAACAGGCAGAGGCTCGGCTGTTTGGCAGTGGAGATTGTTGATGTCCCCCCGCAGCCCCTTGCTCTCGTATTTGGCGTCGTAACATCTAGTCAGCTCTGCCCGGAACTCGGGCTCGGACCTATAGAGGTCTGTAGCGTTGGGGCAGGTAAAGGGGACGCAGATTCCGTGGTACAGTCGAGCGTGGTCGTAATTGTGCTCTAGATCGGTTTGTAGAGTCTAGAATTTGTTTAAAGAGTGTCAGAATTAGGTTTTGAGTAAAGTAGTATACGCACATCGGGGAAAATAACTTCATTTTAGCGTGAAGTGTATTTATACGGTCTTATGTTGAGTTCTAGGTCCGTGAACTTAGCTCACAAATGTAATGAAGTGCATTTTTTCGAAGTGAATATACTATATTTACCTTAATGATATTCCAGGCTTTAGAGGGGGCATTTGGATCAAGGGGGCGCAGGGTATAATTAAATGTGCAGTATAAGGCTTCCTTTTCGAGTAAAAGACAGTTATCGTAGTTGTCTAAGTGAAATTTGCGTGGTATGTAGTTATAATCTTGACCTGAAAATTCACAATTATTTATTTTATAATAAGGGGGCCAAGTACAAAAAATACAAACCTGAGACATAAGGAAAGACTACAGCAGCATGGGCCGTAGTGAAAATAATTGCGGAAAAAAAGCCCCATAAAATGAAGGTGTTCATTTTTGGGGTAAGACTTCTGGTAGACAGTTAAAAGTAATGTTATTAGTTCTTTTTTAGTAATTTCCAAGAAGCAAATTACGTATTTAATTATTGAATTAAATGATTTGTAAGTAATTAAGATAAGAAAGCCCTCAAGGAACATAACTTAATTTTGTAGTAAAATGGTTTGGATATAGTAAAAACATTTAAGTTTTTTTTTCTTTACCTAGATAAGTATTTAGATATGTTGCATATGGTCCCAGGTAATTATTTATTGTTGGCAAAAATCGTGTTTTTTTACTACATTTATGTTAAGCACTTAGCCTAATTATTGCCTAAGACATATTTGGGTAATAAAATTAATTTTTTTTAGTTAATTTGCACTTTTCATTAAAGCAGTGAATGACAAAAAAATATGTTTTCGTTACATTGTATCGGTTTATACAGGGTGTTTCCTAATGTCGTGAAAAAAATTCAAGGGGTGATTTCTGGACCCATTTTAAGAAGAAAAGTTCATAAAAACTTGTGTCCCATTGTGCCCCCTTAGTTGGTTACAGCCCTTTGAAAAACCCCTAAACTATTTTTTTGCTTTATATCCGAAACGAATAATTTTTTCAAAAAATGTTATAGGACTTTTTTGATGCATCTAAATACTAGAAATATTTCTTCATTTGCAAAATTTTGGAAAAGTGTCCAAGTGGTGATTCTTGGGGGGCTGTAAGTTAAAAAAAAGTCGAAATTGAACACAAGTTTATATGAACTTATTTTCTTAAAATGGGTCTAGGAATTACTCCCCTAATTTTTTTTACGGCATTAGGAAACACCCTGTATTACATTTTTTACGTATTATTTTATTTTTTTAATAAGGGTGGTTTCCTTAATAACGTTTTTATTTGAAATGTGCGGTTCACTTGTTTTTTTGCTACTTTTGTTCCTGAATAAAACAACTTGAAGTCCTCCAAAAGGCATTTCGACCAATAAAGTTAAAATTAACCCAAGAAAACTAGCCATAAAAATGTCCGAAAAAGTTTCATGTTGCTAAAAATAAAAAAATAACAAAAAATTAAAAAAAAATATAATTATATTTAATGTACAAAAAAAAAAAACAGTGTTTGTTTTGTCACTATAAAAGATACGTGTTTTAAAAATTAGCCAATATAAATGTGTACAAAAAATGTTGACTGTATAAAATTCTAAAAAAAACTAGTATACTTACCGAGGGTAAATTGTCGAAATACACAGGGCTCCTTCTATTCGCAGCACGTAATCCAACAATTAAAGCATCTACCAAAAAAGCCGTATACCCCACTTTGCCAATAATAAGCAAGGGTCGCCATTCTAAAATCCATTTCATGGCCCCTTAAAAAAATTAATCTCAAGGTAAAAAAATAATTTTTGGCCCCCGGTAGACAGGGTGTTTAAAAATGTCTTAAAAAAAATTCAGGGGGTGATTCCTGGACCCATTTTAAGAAAAAAGTTTATATAAACATGTGCACGATTTTGCCCCCTTAGTTAGTTACAGCCCTTTGAAAAACCCCCAAAAAATTATTTTATTTGCTTTATTTCCGAAACGAATAATTTTTTTAAAAAATGTTATAGGATGCATTGATGCATCTAAATACTAGAAATATTTCTTTATTTTTAAAATTTTGGAAATGTGTCCAAGTGCTGATTCTTGGGGGGCTGTATGTTAAAAAAAGTCGAAATTAGACACAAGTTTAAATGAACTTTTTTTTCTTAAAATGGGTCTAGGAATCACCCCCTGATTTTTTTAACAACACCCTGTATAATGTAGTATTTTAGCTTATGCTTACATCCAATATTTTGTGACATCCCAAAAATCATAAACCCTATGGAAAAAGCATATAATGGTCGGCTTACACAAACCAAAAATGTTGCCCAAAAGGGGTCGTGCACCCAATTTTTTGAAAAAACGACTGCAGGGGGTCCGAATGCCGAAATAAAAGCTGTTGGGAATCCAAAAATCCACCATAAAGCCACGCGAAACTTAAAAACAAATTTTGTATTAAAATAAAAATTTGACACCCTTAAAATATTAAAAATAAAAAAAATTAAAAAACCGAATTTTTAGTAAAGATATGTAAATACGAAAAATTAGTTTATTTTTTACCTTTGTAGTAAAGAATTGTTTTTCTTTATTAAAATAATAAAAATACCCCCACCCTAATCCAATTATAAGGGTTGCTCCATAATTATAAGGCGATTGAAGTAAATACCACTGGTCTGGATTTCTAAGCATTTCAAGTGTAAACAAAAGTTGCCTAAAATGTCAAAATTGTAAGAAAAATTATTTGTGGTCGTGAAAATAAAAAGTGCCATTATTTGCACCCTTACCCCATATTTCAAAATGAGGTAAATTTAAAAAAAAAAATAGATATGCCTGAAACTGTGTTTTAGATTAATTAGAAGCCATACAAACCAAATCTGCTTTTGGTTTTTTTTCAAGTGCTTTTGTTTTTTTTCTAGAGCTTTTCAAAGTCGGCCAAATTTTGAAAATTTTTAAAAAACCTCTGCAAATTTTGTTGTTTCCGATTTAAATAAAACTTATTTTGTACACAACTTTTCAGCTGTAGAATACAAATCTGTATTTAGATTTCTCTAAAAAAAATATTTCTGCAAACCAGAGCTCTTTGAAAAAAATAGGGTGTCGCGTTTGGAGTTGCGTTTAAAAGCTCATAGCTCTAAAACTAAAAGCGCTGGAACTGTTTAAGTGCCAGATTCGGATTCAGCACCTTGTTTTACATAAGCATTGATGGCATTTATTTGAGGCAAAAATTATTTGTGGCCGTGATGAATAAAAAAGTGCGAATATTTGGACCCTTACCCCTTAGTTCAAAATGAGGTAAATTTTGAAAATATAGATTTCTCTGAAACTGTGTTTTTAGGTTAACAAAAAGCCCTTCAAACCAAACCAGCAATCGGTTTTTTCCCAAGGGTTTTTATTTTTTTTCTGGAATTTTTTAAAGTGAGCTAAATTTTGAAAATTTTTAAAAAAGCTATGCAATTTTTTTTTTGTCTTTGATTATTATACATACTCGTTTGGATTTTTAACTGCTCCCAAAATATTGTTGGTATAGACATAATATCCTAAAATGGATAAATATATACAAAGGGCTGTTCCGAGAATAATGGCAACATATTTTTTGTTTTTCCAAATTATGTAAAAAAGTACCAGTGTTACTATAGTATTAATATTATCCACATTTAAATACCAAGATTGTAGCAAACACTAAAAAAAATATACTGTTTAATTTATATAGCCCAATTATTCTACTTAAAATTTGTAGGTTCTTAGAAAAAAATCCCAACCAAGATCTGCTTATGCAGGATTGTAGGCACTACCCCCAGGAATATAAAAGTGAAAAATTCCCACAAAATTTCCGTGACGTTTAGCCCCCATCTTGCATAAAAGTTAGGAGTTAGTTTTCTATTAATACCTAAACTATTCGGCACTTTTGAAAAAAAGTTTGAAAAATTTTTAGGAATATTATTTTAATAAGAATACAATCATTTTAAAAAAATAATAAATCACCAATATTAACGATTCTATAGCTCTTTGAAAATCACCTTATTTCATCATAATCTCTATCTTAGTCATAGAGTCCTGAAGCATAGATTGCAGCGTTCTCTGTAGGACCAAATTAGCACATTTTCAAAGTGCTATAAAATCGTTCATATTGATGATATATTATTTTTTTAAAAATGATTGTATTTTTATTAAAATAATGTTCCTAAAAATTTTTAAAACTTTTTTTAAAAGTGCCGAATAGTTTAGGTATTAACAAAAAACTAACTCCTTACTTCTATGCAAGATAACGTCACGGATATTTTGTGGGAATTTTTCACTTTTATGTTCCTGGGGGTAGTGGCTACAAACCTGCATAAGCAGATCTTGGTTGGGATTTTTTTCTGGGGGCATTATTAGAATGATTGGGCTATGTAAGTTATTTTTTTTTTTAATTTTTTTTAAGACACTAGAAAACACCCTGTATAAATGCGCTAGCAAATTTCGTACCTGTTCTTCCGGTTTGTAAAAGTTATTAATAAACAATAAATTTTTCCACCAGGTTTTTCTGCAAACCCTAAATTCGTGCCCTGCAATAAGGTCAAAATAGGGGCCATTTATAGAATGTCTTAACCAAGTACAGTGTAAAATTAAAACCACAATTAAAGAAGGCCATATTCTAAAAATGAATTTTTCTTTAAGACTATGGTTTCAAATTCACAGATCTTCTAATCTGTGCTCCTAGAAGCTCGTATAAGTCATGAGCTCCCGTCAATTCTACTAAATAGCACATTTACATGAGGGCCCCACCTATATTAAAACTAAATGTAGTTTTGGAAACTACAAAAATAGGGCTACAAACGTATTATGCTTTCATTTAAATCGGTTATTTCTTTGTGTCGAAAATCTGACTTCAAACTCATTATACTATTTTTGTTTTTTTTTTCGAGTACCTACGGATATATCTTTTGGTTTTTATACGTTACGTGGTCTATGCCAAACGTTAATACGTTAATTTACCATTTTTTTAAGCTTGTAAATGATTAAAATTGCAACTTACGATTCTTCCTATATAGATGTGCTCGTTCAAAGATTTCAATGTAAAAAGAAAAATACCAAATGTACTATTTTACCATATTTATATTAGTTCTTGTGCTCAGTACCACTTCTATGTATCACAAACATTATCCTAAATATGTTTAATTATAGTTATTGATGTATTACTCCTTGCATATTTTTTTGAAATTTCGAAAATAACTGACATTCAGGGAGATGACTTTTACGAACTTTTGAGTGCACAGAACATCCCATTTATGAATTTGAAAGCAAAGTCTTAAAAACATTTTTGTTACTTTACCTAAACAATCTTCCGACATAAATAAGCCCTAGGGTTTTAAGGTTAATTTCTTTACCATTAAAACCCGAACACATCTGATATGAAAAAAGCCACGCTGTTATCAATAAAAACGTTTGCATTACAAAAGTTCCACTTGAAAACAAAATTTCGCCAACGTAATTTCCAACAAACTAAAATAAGAAATGCATAAATTTGTAAATAAATCCTTTTTGTAACTAATAAAGTCATATTAATTACCAATGTTTCCACACGACGTGTATTAAGAACGGCACTTGCAAAAAAACTGACGACTGAATGGGCCATAATCACAATCCAAGTGTTAAAAACCTTCATCCCATGCATTGATCTTAATCTAGTGGCATCAGGCGAACTTCCAACACTTTTCAAACGCTCCCAGTTTGCCGCCAACGAGAAACAGCGCAAGATCGAGTCACCTGCAAAACAAAAGTGCATCAACGACGCCACGCCGCGTCACCCGCCATCTTGCACTCATCCAGCGCGCCCCAACTTACGCTTAGCATCACCTTCCGGGACTAGATACGTATCAACAATGGTCGCATACGCTATAAAAACCAAGTAGCAAGCCGCTATAACCCTAAAAACACACAAATAAACCAGATGTAAGGTTAAGTTAGAGTAACAGCGTACGCCACAAGTTTATCCGCAGTGTCAACAGGCAGAGGCTCGGCTGTTTGGCAGTGGAGATTGTTGATGTCCCCCCGCAGCCCCTTGCTCACGTATTTGGCGTCGTAACATCTAGTAAGCTCTGCCCGGAACTCGGGCTCGGACCCATAGAGGTCTGTAGCGTTGGGGCACGTGAAGGGGACGCAGATTCCGTGGTACAGGCGAGCGTGGTCGTAATTGTGCTCTAGATCGGTTTGTAGAGTCTAGAATTTGTTTAAAGAGTGTCTGAATTAGTATTTAAGTAAAGTAGTATACGCACATCGGGGAAAATAACTTCATTTTAGCGTGAAGTGTATTTATACGACCTTATGTTGAGTTCTAGGTCCGTGAACTTAGCTCACAAATGTAGTGAAGTGCTTTTGTTCGAGGTGAATATACTATAGTTACCTTAATGATATTCCAGGCCTTAGAGGGGGCGCCTGGATCAAGGGGGCGCAGGGTGTAATTAAAGGTGCAGTATAAGGCTTCCTTTTCGAGTAAAAGACAGTTATCGAAGTTGTCTGTGTGAAATTTGCGTGGTATGTAATTATAATCTTGACCTGAAAAATTCACAATTATGAATTTTATAAAAAGGGGGGCTAAACACAAAAAATACAAACCTGAGACATTTGAAAAAACTACAACAGCGTGGGCTGCATTAAATATTATAACAGAAAAAAGGCACCAAAAAATTAAAGAACTCATTTTATTTGTTAGATTTGAAAAAGTGATTTATTTTAAGGATAAAGTCAAATGATAAGTCAATTAAATGAATTAATTTGTATACTAATTACGGTTCTTAAATAATACCAAATTAAATTTGGCACTTCACCTAATTATTGCTTAAAGAAAAACATGGATTTAAAAGTAATTTTTATTATAAAGTGGTTTTAATGACAATCTATAAAACTTATAATTTTGTTAAAGTATTATTTTTAGCTTTTTTGGATAACGCAACTTCTGGACTAATTTTTTCCCTGAACAAAGCAATTTGCAGTCTGGTAAAAGGCATTTCAACCAATAGCGCTAGAAATAGTCCCAAAAGCACAGACATAAAAATGCAGCAAATGGATTCATGCACCTAAAAAATCTAAATTAAAACTTTTATTGCCCCCATTTTTCATAAAATAACTAACCAAAGCCAAATCACTGGCATAAACTGGATATCGACGCAAGCCAATTTCCAATTTAGCTACCAAAGGGTTTATTAAATAAACCGAATATCCAATTCGCCCCAAAATTCTGGTTAAAGTCGTTTCTAACGACCATTTAACCATCCCTAAAAAAAAAACACATTAAAATTGCTAAACACAGAAAAAAATGCAAAAGTGGCCAAATTTAGCTATGCTCCAAAATCACCCACCATCCCCTATGGACCAAATCACCCTACTATCCCTCACAAAAACTTTTAAGTTTATATAGGGGATACTAGGGCCTTTTTGAACATGGGGAAGCGTGGGTGAGATTGGAACAAGGTAAATTATGTTTTTTTTGCATTTTTTTGTTAAACTCTGGTTTGTTTTACATCCGACTCCTTGAGAGACTCCAAAAAATAAAAAAACGAAGCCGAAGCAAAATAGTGGTCTTGAAATACAGACGATTAGAGTGGCCAATAGTGGGTCGTGGAAATAATTATCAGAAATCATCCATGCGCTTATACCAAAAACAATTGCAGCACATAGAAAAAAAACAATCCACCATAAAACGACATGAATCTGAAATTATTAACAAAAAACATATACAGGGTTTTACCAAATAACTAGGAAGAAATTCAGGGGGTAATTTCTGAACCCATTTTAAGAAAAAAAATTCATATAAACATGTGTCCGACAATCCTTCGTTTCTGAGATACAGGGTGTCAAAGTTTCTCAAAAAAAATTTTAATCTTAAGATTACTAAAAAGCTAAACCAGATATTTATTTGAAATAATAAAAAAAAAAAGAAATTAATTAACCCTTCATTGTTAACTATGTTTTATTTTCATTAACATAAAAAAGCCAAACTTAAAAAAGAAATTTTGTTGCCTTTGGGCAATGAATTTTTTTCTCGAAAACGGTTAGTTTTATGAAAAAACAACAAGACATTAATTTTAAAGATCATATTCTAGTGCTTCTAATTATTTTATGAAAATGCCAAAAAAATGACACACAAAAAAGTTGGGGGTGAACAACCCCCATGGTACCCCCAAATGTGCCCCTTCCAATTATAATTTTTTTTTTACCGCACTTTATGCCTAATGGTAAGAAAATTACCCGTGCTAAGTTTTAAATAAAATCTGGTTTAGTTTCTTGGTAATCTTAAAAAAAAAGTTTTTTTTAGAAACTTTGGCACCCTGTATCTCAGAAAAGAAGGATTTTCGGACACATGTTTATATAAACTTTTTTACTTAAAATGTGTCCAGGAATTACTCCCTGAATTTTTTCCTAGTTATTTGGTAACACCCTGTATAATAGCTAGAGTCTGTATTATTGTGTGTATTTTTTTTGTATGTACCTTTTTGGTAAAATACTTTTTCTCACGATTAAAATAGTAAAAATAGCCCAATCCAAAACCCATAACCATGGCAGGACCTTGCGTATAAATGGATTGCGTTAAAATGTAGTGGTCAGTATTCGATAAAATTTCTATGGTAAACAAAATTTTCCTGTAACATAAAATAAATTTTTTTGTTTTTTTCCTAGAAAAACTTTTAAACAAGTTTTAGAAAATTTCTTACTCAGGCTCTGTAGTATAGGCAGCTTCAATATTATTGGAGTACATTTGATAAGCAAGTAGAGACAAAAAAATTGCTAGGACGGAGCCCAAAATTATGTAAACGTAGTCACGATTTTTCCACATAACGTAAATCATTAAAAGTGAAATTATAGTAAAAAGATTGTCAACATTTAGATACCAAGTTTGTTGTAAGCACTAAAATACAGAAAAACACCAAAAACATAACAAAAAAACAAGTTTATGTACAGGGTGTCCCATTGATAGAACACTGAAAACCACATATTCCTTGAACCAAAAAAGAAAAAAAGTTCTTATAAACATATGTCCGATTTTGACTATTTTTAAACTTATAGCCCCCCAAGAATCCCCACTATAAACATTTTTATTTTAATTTTACAAATAAAGAAATATGTCTAGTATTTAGATGCCTCAAAAAGGTCCTATAACATTTTTTAAAAAAAATTATTCGTTTCGGAAATAAAGCGAAAAAAATAATTTTCTAGGGGTTTTTCAGAGAGCTGTAACTAACTAAGGGGGCAAAATCGGACACCTGTTTATAGGAACTTTTTTTCTTATTTTGGGCCAAGAAATATATCGGTTTAACTTAATTTTTCTATGTCAATGTAAGCAGATCTAAGAATAAAAATAGACTGCAGAATTTTTTAAGAATATTACCATTTTATCAGGGCTTAACCAACTATTAATAAAAAGCAAATTAGACCACCAGCCACTTCGGCACACCCTAGATTCGTACCCAACAACTTCGTCCCAAAATGGACCATCCCCTAAATGTCTTAACCAAGTACAGTGTATTAACAAAACTACAAATAGAGCAGGCCAAATTCTAAAAAATAAAAATGTACATTTTTGCTAATACGCTTCTTGAAATACGAAGTGTTTCCTAATGTCATAGGGGGTGATTCCTGGACCCATTTTAAGAAAACTTGTGTCCAATTTTTCTACGACATCAGGAAAAATATTTTTTTAAACGAACCTTAATAGTCTGGCAACAAAAATTAATAATATGTGACCAAGAGAAATTTTCTTGTCACCCTTAAAAGCGCAACATATGTTAAAAGCAAATAAAACGGAGCTTAAAAGCACAAAAACTTGCATTGTAAAAGTTCCAGCTTGAATGAGGGCGAGAGTTATAAATGAGCGATGCGGCAACTAAAAGAAAATAATACTGTAAGTTTCTAAATCATCTGATGTATATTATAATTCTGGGGATCCCTACGCATGCCCCAACAACGTACTATTCATGTGGTACACTAACTTTTTCAAAATATTGAGTGTTAAGCAAAGGTCCAATCATAAATCCCAATATACCATGGCAAGCAGCGACCGACCAACTGCTAAAAACTTTTACCCCATGGATACCCTTTAACCGTTCAGAATCCGGAGTATTTGAGATCTGTTTAAGTACTCCCCAGTTTGCCGCCAACGAGAAACAGCGCAAGATCGAGTTACCTGCAAAACAAAAGCGCATCAACAACGCCACGCCGCGTCACCCGCCATCTTGCACTCATCCAGCGCGCCCCAACTTACGCTTAGCATCACCTTCCGGGACTAGATACGTATCAACAATGGTCGCATACGCTATAAAAACCAAGTAGCAAGCCGCTGCAACCCTAAAAGCACACATATAAACCCGATGTAAGGTTAAGTTAGAGTAACAGCGTACGCCACAAGTTTATCCGCAGTGTCAACAGGCAGAGGCTCGGCTGTTTGGCAGTGGAGATTGTTGATGTCCCCCCGCAGCCCCTTGCTCTCGTATTTGGCGTCGTAGCATCTAGTAAGCTGTGCCCGGAACTCGGGCTCGGACCCATAGAGGTCTGTAGCGTTGGGGCACGTAAAGGGGACGCAGATTCCGTGGTACAGTCGGGCGTGATCGTAATTTGTTTTTACCAATTTAAGAGCCTACAAAAGGGGTGTTTTTAGAAGCTTGTGAAAACAAAAAATGGCTGGACTAGTGACTTTTTTTTGAAAGTTTAAGCATTTTTTGTATTACCTGTATAGTGTCCCACTCTTTTGGGGGTGTTTTTGGATCAATGGGGCGCAGAGTATAATTAAAGCTGCAGTATAGGGCTTCTTTTCCTAATAAATTACACTCATCAAAATTGTCTGTGTGGAACTTTCTAGGAATTGAACCATAATCCAAATCTAAAAAAAAATAACAAAATTAATAAAAAACAAACAAGGGGTTTAAAAAAACCAAAAATAACACATTTAAATAATATAAAGCACCTGAAATCTTTCCATAAACACTACAACAAAGTGAAAACAAAAAACACAGAAATAGTTTAAAAATGAACATTTTTTACAAGGCTATAGGAATTTTACAAATTTGTTTTAAAATGATTTTTGAATCCTTGTTAAAAAAGGACTGTATAACTGTTTATGTCTTACATTACTAATTGTTTTGTTTTAATTATTTATAGCAGTGTTAGAAAACTGAAAAAGTGTAATTATACCCTTCGCAAATTCAAATCAAAACAGAAAGTATAAAAGTAAGTATTTTAAAAAGAATAAAAAAAAACGTATTGCATAAGTAAAAAAATATTAAAATTAAAAAAAAAATATAAACAGGGAATTTTCTTTTTAGTTTTTTGGTCTTCCTAAAAAAAACTGTAGTCTAGAAAAAAATCCTGTTTTTTGTAAAAAGTAAGATCTACCAACTCAAAACGACCTTTTTTAAATTACTCGTCAATGTAATAAAATTAACAAAGAAGTACCTATTTAATTACACCTTTTCTAACAAAATTGTTAACTTAAAAAAAATAAATTGTTTACCTATATCCGTGCAAACTTTAAGGACATTTATGTTAAAGTTATGCGTGTGTTTTAAAACCAATAATTTTGTGAATTTTAACTAATTAACAAGCACATTTTGTTTTTTTATGGCTTGACAATACATTTAAAAAAGTTATAAAATATTTTAGTTAAGCAAAACACAATTTTTAACTTTATTTACAATAGTTTCATTTATAAAAGCAAAATATGACTTTTGTCAACTTTGGGGGGCTGTTTGTGCCCCCATTTATCGCCCCATTTTTTCCAAAAAAAAGCTAACAATATCCTGTATATAAGATCAATTTATGTTCCGAATTTCAAGTCAATCGGACAAACAGTTCTTGAGTTATGGTGTTTTTACAAAATTTTGCTACACAAATAAAAAAAAATTGTTTAAAACTTATGAAGTAAACGAATCTGGCAAGATATTTGCTCCAAGATGCATATAAACGATTCAGAAAAATGCCTGACTTGTGTCCAAACACCAAAAACTATGAAAAAGCATAAAAAAACGACTAAACTTTCAAAATTAAGACAACTCTACAGAATAATGGCGGCAAAACTAAATCAAGTTGGCGTCTATGGCGTCGCGTCGTTTCCGAAGCGATTTGACCCGAACACGATTGTCAGACAGATTTTCCAAAGGTGCAATGGACGGAACTTTATAAATCATACTACAAGAAGTGTAATAAGAAGAAAATAAACCTACCATACCATAATTTGTACGAAATAAATCGTATTTAGTTGTTAAACAACACAAATTTTACTTAAGGTAAGCGTGACGCCTTCTAGATCCAATAAGTATGTGTTTGACTTTTGTTTTCATTGTTATTTTGTTTAGTTTGATACAGAAAACAGCTGATTTATCAGAATGAATGTCAAACCAATTTTCTAAGCAGCCTTCTTGTTTAATGTAAAACCGCGCTATTTTTCCGATAATTATATGTTTTTTAGCTTTTTTTAAATGTTTAAATGTAGTGTTGCGCATTGTCAACAACTAAATAAAAAAACAACAGGAAGTAAAGTTGTTTCTGCGAAGCATTAGGAGTTTTGCAACCTCTAGAACCGGGTCTATGACCTTCAAAAAAAATAACAAATAAAATGAAAAATACGTTACTTGACTTGCGAAATAAATTATTGTTATTTTCTTTGTGCGATTTTGTGACAAACAATGTTCTAACAAAGAAGAATACATTGTTGTTATTTTTCCAAAAATAAAACAGCTGAATTTTTTAAAAATCCTTAGCAAAAAAATATAATTTAGTTTGTCTTCCATTTAAATGAAACTTGTTTTGTAGAATGCTTTTATGCCGTATAATACAAGTCTGCATTTTAATTTTGTGTCCAAAAAATCTTGCCAATAAGAGTTCCTAAAAAAATTAAGTTGCGCGATTGAAGTTGCCTTTGGAAGCTCATAACACCAAAACTAAAAGCGCTGCAAATGTTTAAGAGCCAGATTCGTATTCATCAGCGCGTTTTACATAAGCATGCGAGTTTTATTGATGGTAAAAATTATTTGTGGCCGTGGCACTAAAAAAACTGAAAATATTTGTACCCTTACCCCTTGGTTCAAAATGAGCTAAATTTTGAAAAAAAATAGATTCGCCTGTAACTGTGTTTTTAGATTAATTAGAATCCCTAAAAACCAAATCTGCAATCGATTTTTATCCAAGTGCTTTTGTTT